>JAOPUL010005855.1:57845334-57855503 GCA_027564515.1 Octopus rubescens | reverse complement strand
GGGTCGATAAAATCGACTACTCCCCTCCCCCAAAATTTCAGGCCTTCGTGCCTAGTATAGAAAGGATTATTATCATTGTTAAAAGGCAGCGAGCTGGCAGAATCGTTAGCATGCCGGGAGAAATGCTTAGCAGCATTTTTTCCAACTTTACATTCTGAGATCAAATACCGCCGAGGTCGATTTTGCCATTTATCCTTCCGGGGTCGATAAAGTGAGTACCAGTTACGAAATGGGGTCGATGATATCAACTACTCCCCTCCCCAAAAATTTCAGGCCTTTGTGCCTAGTATAGAAAGGATTATTATTATTATTGTTTTAATACAGCAACTTCACTAGAGAATGTAACAAAGTATCAGCTATCCATATCCAGTAGACTAAGATAACATTCTTCATTCAGATTTCAAGAACTCTGCAGAGGATTCTTGCAGTTCCAAGCCACACTGTTTTCCATAGATGCTCTATCTTCACATTATATCTTCACTCATATCTTTTCAATCCAGTTTGTGAGTTTGGTTCCCAAGGTTCTATCAACAAGTACAACACTCACCTTCTTCAATGACCACAGTCTTATTATTTCCCACTTTAAATTATTATATCTGACCTGCTTCTCTTCTCTTGCCAATACTCTGTCATCACCTGGGCATGCAATATCTATGATTAAATAGGTGCTTTCCCTTTATTGGTAGAATCATTAGCATGTTGGGAAAATGCCTTGTAGCATATATTTTGGCTCTTTAAATTCTGAGTTCAAATCCCATCAAGGTCACCTTTGCCTTTTATCAAGGTCCTAATGGTACTGGAAGACCACAGAACCAACCAGAACTGTGTCTTATTGATGGTTTGGAAGAAAATGTTATGAAGCCAGTGTTGTCACATAGTCTTTTCTTCATAGCCTCTTATATGTGTGACAGTAAGAGCCACACTCAATACAAATATTATTTTTATCATTACACACCATGAAGTTGAGTGGTTTGGCAGAATCATTAGAACATTGGGCACAATGCCTTGCAATATTTATTCCAGCCGTTTTAAGGTAGCGAGCTGGCAGAATTGTTAGCATGCCAGGCAAAATGCTTAACAGCATTTCATCCATCTTTATATTCTGAGTTCAAATCCTGCTGAGGTTGACTTTGCCCTTCATTCTTTTGGAGTTGATAAGTACTGGGGCCAAAGTAATCAACTTGCCCACTCCCCCCAAATTGCTGGCTGTGTGCCAAAATTTGAAACCAATATTTATTCCAGCCCTTTACATTCTGAGTTCAAAATTCTATTGCAGTTCTCAACTCTGCCTTTCTTCCCTCCAATGTTGATGACTTAAAAAATAAATCAAGTACAGTATTTGGAGGGATTTAACTTACTATCCTCCTCCCCTCAAAAGTACTGGCCTTGTGTCTAAATTAGAAATAATTATTACACAAAGGAAGTCTTCCCATATGTCATTTTTATTTTCTGTTAGAAAGAACATTTTTCATCAATAATAATTGTATATGTTTAAGCAAAAAGATAAGTTTAGATACTATTTTAATGGGGTTTTTTGGGGGTTTATTTTTGTTGTGTTTTTTTTTAATCCTACACATTACCCCACTACAAAATAATGAAGAACTTTTGAAACAAATTCGTCACTATAAGAATATTGATTTTGTAGTTGATGGCAATTGGGGACCCTGGCTGTCATGGGAAGAATGTAGCAAGACATGTGGAGTTGGTGTACATGCCCGCTATAGACAATGTAATAACCCTCCTGCTCAGTATGGTGGGAGAGAATGTGATGGTAATAATGTTCTAAAAGAGCTTTGTAACAAGAAGAAATGTCCAGGTTAGTATTGTATTAATAATTCTAATTTATAGTGATTATATTTTAACATAACAAACTTGTAAACTATTTTCATTTTAATTTACTGAATTTCTTTATATTAAACCTTTTATCTGATTAGTATACTAATGTGAAATATATCAATTACTGAGCTGGGATATGTGAATGAGCCAAACACCAGTGATGTCTAGCGTTTTAGTTCTTCTCATACTATATGTAATATAGTTCAATCTAATGATTAGGAAAACACAGATGCATGGTGAGGAATTTTGGAGAGTTCAGATATATTTTCATTTTAACTGGTAACAGATTCAACAGTAGAATTTGTGAAAAATTAATTTAGATTCTCAGTAGAAGATAGTTTCAATAATAAATGAAATGAAAGATAGGTCATGTGATAACAACTAGATGAGATCGTCAGCTCTTTTTCCTTTAAAATTTTTACTTGAAAATAATAAATGGCTATCATTAACTATTTTGTAATCATGTTTCAATTAAGTTTCCAAATAATCAGGAATTGGAAGAATTTAGTAAAATAACTTTTTCCTTGTTGAGTTGATATTTGGGGCATAACTTCACAAAAAAATCTTACTTGTGAATATGATGGGAGGTTTTAATTTTGTGAACACTTTAAAATGAGTTTTGTATCATAGAAATAATGGCAGTCTAAGGCAATTTAGTGTCAAAAGGGGTTCAAGTCCATTTTCTCTCAAAATATTTTTGTATTATCTTTTAGATACATCTAGTGAAAAACCATTTAGCAGTGGCAATGTTATTGTTTTGTTTTTTTGTTTTTTGTTATTTTATTTTTTTTAATATCAGTTTATTATAACCTTTGCTTTGTTTTATATAAATGTAAAGTCCATGGTGAATGGGGAACATGGAACCATTGGCAAGAGTGCAGCAAAACATGTGGTGAAGGCCATCAGTTAAGATACCGTTTATGTAACAATCCTAAACCGGATCATGATGGAAAGGAGTGTATGGGTAACAATTATGAGAGCCAACTATGTACAGTTGGCAAATGTTCAGGTTAGTCTGCTCTTAATATTCTATTTTCCATTGAAGTTTATTAAGTTTCTGTTGACAATTGAATAATATTAACTACCCTTTTGTATATTACTAATGTTTTGGATATGATGAACTCATTTATAACAACCATAAGAGAGCTAAACTAAGTGTGTCAGTATAAAAGATGAATAATGTATGGTGCTAGAAATAGCAACCAAATCTTCTTTGGATTACACTCTACCATCTTAAAAAAAGAATTAAAGGCATATTGAATAATGTAGTGCTAGACATACAAAAGGACTGAGAATCAAGCTGGGACATCTTTGATCATAAGTGTGTTTGATCAAGACTGACCTGGGGCTAAACAATAACCCAAATAATATATGGTGCTTCAGTTAGTTTCAGTATGACAATCAAATATATTTAGTCTGTATGTTACCAACTTACATCCATGAGATACTTGCATGCTGTAAAGTTTTTTGATAACACAGATTTATTAAATTTATATAAATGACTTGTATTGATTATTGAATCTTTTGTAATTTGCCTTTCTATTTTCATCAATTTAAAAAGTAAGGTCTAAAGCCCACTCACTCACACATGCAAACATATTTCTCTGACACACCCAAACTAAAGAAATGTTTTTATTGAACTAATAAAATAAGTGAAAATATGTATTTTATGATGTCTTATAGAGTTCTTTTGCAAAGAAAGTATTCCTCAGTTGCAAACCTTGTAAGAATCTATAACATCTCACCAATTTCTGGTTCTAAACACTACAAACAATGCATTGAGATATTTTATGAGTAGTTATATTCCTATGAAATAAATTGTTATTCAAATCACTTATAATTATAACCATTTATATTATATTTTTTTAATCCATTTTCCTGAGAAGATAAAACAACATCTATAGCATGTTTCTATCCTGGATTCAAATCTTGCTGAGGGCAATTTATTGTCCCTGAAGACAGCATTTCCTATTCCTTTCACTAGCATGCCAGACAAAATGCTTAGCAGCATTTCTTCTGGTTTTATATTCTGAGTTCAAATTCCACTGAGGGCATATTTGCCATTCATCCTTTCAGGGTCGATAAAATAAGTACCAGTCAAGCTCTGGGGTCGATGTAATCGACTAGCCCTCTCCCCCAAAATTTCAGGCCTCAGCCTATAGAAGAAAGGATTATTATTGTTGTCTTCTGCTCTCAGCAGGTTGAATATCAAGAATCTCCATTTAGGTCTTTTCTTTGTTGTTCTTACACATTCACCATATGATAGTTTAGTCTGGTCCTTGATAATATCAACCAAGTTTGTACTAGGTTTACCTCTCGAGAGTGTGCCATTTATCTGCTAAGCATTTTATTTGGTATGATGATAATTCCAACAGGTCATCACCTTACTTCTAGTGCTAGTCATTGTATACCTTGTGCTCTTACTATGTATCCAAAGTACATTAGCTTCCTTTCTTCAATAGTTGAGAGTAATGATCTTTAGGTATATGCTAGTTGTAGCACTTTTTTTTTTATTAGTTTTATGTTTTGTCCAAGATATTCATAACATATCTTCCATAAGTCCACATTTCAAAAGCTTCTAGTCTGTCAGAGATTTCGCCAATGTCCATGTTTCTGTGCCATTTAATAGTATAGACCATATGTAACATTTACACAACCTTTTTCTTGTTTCTATATGTATATTCCTTGATGTTAAAGCTTGAAGGCACATGGCTCAGTAGTTAGAACGTCAGACTTTCAATTAGGAGGTTGCGAGTTCGATTCCCGGACCAGGCTGTGTGTTGTGTTCTTGAGCAAGACACTTTATTTCACATTGCTCCAGTTCACTCAGCTATAGAAATGAGTTGTGATGTCACTGGTGCAAAGTTGTATCATCCTTTCCCTTTCCCTTGAACAATATCGGTGGCATGGAGAGTGGAGACTGGTATGCATGGGTGACTGCTGGTCTTCCACAAGCAACTTTGCCTGGACTTGTGTCTCAGAGGGGAACTTTCTAGGTGCAATCCCATGGTCATTCGTGACTGAAGGGGGTCTTTGCTTTTATCTTTAGGCATAACAAATGGTTGTATTAACTAAATCCTTCATAGATAATAAACAATCAAATGTTTCTAGTTATTTTTAAAAATTCATTACTGAATTGCTACTCATTTTGGGTTCAACACTAGATTTATAATTATCTGCTAGGTAACTATTCTCATTAGCTATATTATGTTAAAATACACTAGCTTTAGCTAGACATTAGCTAAATCAGCAACCATGATTTGTAAAGGTGGATTAATTAAAAAGTTTTAAGATGAAAGAGTAGTAGAGAGAATATGAATATAGTATGTGCATATGTCAACATACAAACTAACTGAAAGACTGAATGATACATTATTGAGGTGCATTGTGGTAATTAAACTTTGAAAGCAATCATTATAAATGTTTATCATTTATTTTGCGCAATTAACTATTTTTAAAATTTTTATGTTGTTTTCTTTTTATTTAAAATAATAAAAAAAATCATCAAACTGGGGAATTATTAAATGGGTGGTTGCGAAGTGAGGTACAGTTGTATAAAACTCGCCAAGATTTCTGTTAATAAAACACTACTAAAATAAAACAGTTTAATAATACTAGAACACAATACAGCTTATACTGCAGAACATTAGAGATTAGTTATAAGCTCAGAAATGTCAATAAGTCGATGAACTAGGATGTTAATTGTGATTGGATTTTGTATTGTGGTAGGTTATAAGTGAAAAATAATGTATACCTTCTCTTATTACATATCCTTTAATTACAATTTGATTACTTGTTCTTAATATGATGTTTTACGAATAATAATACAAAGCAACAACAGGTTTCCATCAGTCAGTTAAATGCAAGAGATATGATTGCCAGATAATTATATTAGGTGAAAGTTAGACTAGGAAAACCAATAAAAAACCGTCTATGAGGTCTCTAAACCTGCTAGATGGTAGGGGGGGTGATTCAAGGGAATCACCCACTACAGTCTTAAAAAAAGAAAAATACATTGTGGTTAATAAGTTCACTTTGCAACTACGTAATTTCATGTTCAATCTTACTCTATACCACTTCAGATCAGTGTCTTCCACAATAGTATTGAGCTGGCCACAGACTGAGTGGAAACTGTCTGGAAGCCTATTGGCATGACCATTCCTATTCTTGGATGGGAGAATTTGATCTTTGCTAGGTTAAACACCACCACCAGACTTTTGGGTGCCTTTAACACAGCACACACATGCTGCAAGTATTTGGGCGAAGTCTTCTGCTTGAGGATAACTTTCTGCCACCAATCTTGAATGCCCAAGAAAGTGTCAAGGGTACTGTTATAAATGATTTAATCCACCCCACCCCATATGACAAGCTATTTTTAGTAGGTCAAGGAATCATGTAGAGACTCCTTTATTGGTCCAATTGGGAGGAAATTAGACTGAAGGCTGATGGGTATGTTGTGTGTGTGTGTGTGCGAGAGAGAGAATGAGAGGGAGAGAGGTCTATTATGATACAGAGCATTGTTTAAGATGGTTTCTTGTATTGTGTGAGAGGAAGGTTGAGAGTTAAACTAAGACTGGCATAATTGAGCAAGAAAACAACTTCATAGTTCCTTAACCCTTTAGTATTCAGATTACTCTGTCAAATATAATGCTTATTTATTCACATTTTAAAACATTAATCATATATTATCTTGTAGCTTAGAGATTTCAAAGAAGTGATTGTTTATTTTTAGAATGACATTGCAGGGTAGGTGTGAGATGCTGGGTCTGGCCAGTTTGAACCTAAAACAGGTAGAATATTTGGGCCGGATATGGCCAGTTTAAATGCTAAAGGGTTAATCTAAAATGGAATAACCAAATCTCCTTCAAACTTTCAATAATCTTTAACATTGGGCGACATGCTTAAGTTTTAAATTTCAGGACAAGATGGATCGAATTAAAGACCAAAATGGCCACAGCTAGAATGCCAACTGGATGATGAAGTTCAACCTAGATGAACACGTTACATATTTTATTGTGTGAGAGAAAATGATACTCATAACAAACTCTTAAGGTTTGAAAATAAAGGAATAGAAGGTGAAATCAGAATTATTGTAGCTTGGAACTGATTCAAATTTTAAAATTTATAGAACATCAGTGTAGGAGATAGTGTAGTCTAGATATAGCAATAGGCTGGAAAAGGGTGATGATGAGTTTAAGCTTTTAGAGACATCAAAAGTGCATGGATCATTTTTTAATGCCTATTTCCAAGGGATTCTTCCAGACAGTTGAAGGAATTCATTTCATGTGTGCTCTTACTGCTAACTAGACCTGTGTATCTGCTACACATGAAGACCTTTGTCAGCTGGTCTGTGAGCCTATTGCATCATTTGTGCACTCATACTTTACACTGGGTACATTAGATGTAATTCCTACCAACTCCTTTTCTGCATATTGAGCATGGTCACTTTCCAGATGACAGTAAAATTCTGTTTTCTCCCCATGAAGGCCTCTTAATTGTAGGTTTTGCTTCCATGTTTGAAATTTCTCCAAGTCTTCAACAGTTTCAGCTTTGAGAAGTAGGTCACTGATATACAGAAGTTCCAAAGATAACCAGCCTTAAACCCTTGTGTTATCACATGGATAACTATAATAAACAGGAGGGGTCTAAGGACGAAACTATGACAAACAATTACTTGCATATTAAATTCTCAGCTGAACTTGATTCTAGCTCTCACCTTTCTGTATATGGTTTGCATAGCTCTCACAAACAATTCAATTACATCTAGTGTTCTTATACACCATCAAACTTCAGGACATGGTGCTCTATCACAGGCCTTAAAAAATGTTAGGTACAATACCTTGCTCTTAGTTAAGAACTTCTGTAGTTATCTCACTAGGATGAGAGCATCAATGGTACTCTGACCTGGCACAAGCACAAACTACATCTCACCTAAAGCTGATTCTTTTCTTGATAGAAAAATCAATATTTTGTTCAACAGTTTCAAGGTGAAAACAATATTCCAAGGGAGTCAACAGTTGCTCATTGGTGGCAATATTTCTTGATGTAATTTTGACATTTATAAATTGAAATTTCCAGGAAATAAATTGTACAGGGACAGTAAAGTTAATAGTAATGTGATGTGCATTTGGTATTTCTTGAAATGCTTGATTTTTGGTGCTGCTAGTCAAATTTTTAGGTTCCAATTAGTCTCAAGTCAGCCCAAATCTACATTATCCAATGCTAATTTTATTAAGAGCGCAGAATTTGATTTGAGAGTGATTTGGCTGCTATTGCTATTAGGTTGTGTGAATACGTAAATATTCCTATGATATTGTACAAAGAAAATTTAAGTCAAATGTATCAGGATGAGGATGATAGATGACATTGCTTGTTTAAGAATATATGGGGTTAGTGGCAATTGTGACCATAATGTATAATTTAGTACTTTGATACCAGTAGAGCAACAAATGGTAAGCCCCAAGAAGAGATAAAGGAATTGAGACAAGCCTTTATATCAATTAAACATATATTTGGAGTAATATCCTGATGAAACAAATATTAAATCAGAGACTTAACAGCCAAGGCAATAAAAAAAAAGTGAAAAAGGTTGTTAGTTTATTTATTAAGCACAGGTCAGCAATGGTCAAGCTGACAATGATCAAAAATGTTCCAACCATGACCAATGTATTTTTTTTACTCAAACGCTGTATCTAAGACTACATTATCTAATGTATCCAATCATTTTTAAAACAGCAGAATCTGAATTGATGGAGATTTGGTTGCTAGCTCTAGCAGGTGGCAGTCATAACATAGTGGCTTCCCCATTGCACAAAAGACAGTCATGCTAGGCAGTGTTGTACTGTGACTGCAAAGGTTTTTTGCTTTAACATTGGAAATAAAAGAAAAAAAAACCCCAAAATCAATCAAAGGAGGATCCATATTTAGATCTACCTCTTTTGGTGCTCGCTAAGATTAACGTTCTGGAAAGTATACAATCATTATGAATAACAGCAATAGTAGTTCCATGGATGACAACTTTTTAGATTTTATTATTTTGGTCGACTCAGATTCGTCACCATAATGTACATGAAAAAGCACTTAAGAGACAGACACACCAGAGATATAAAATGAAGTTAGATGTGTACAAATTGTACAACTTAGAGGTATATGGAGGTGCACAAAAAACCCTCAAAATATGTTAGGTTGTAATACATGGTAAAGACCTGTTTTCTTCCGACAGCATCTGCTATTTAATATTCGACCCTTTTTCAGAAAACGTAGATACACTAATACAATACAGGAATGTTACCACAACACTTTCTCCCATCTGATCTGGACAAATACAAACCACCGAAATAGCTAAAACTAGAATAAAATAAAATAAAACAATTCCCCCTGTTGGGCCAACTCGCAGCTTGGTTGCAAACGTCTATGATTTTCTTCCATATGTAACATTTGATCATTTGCAAAAATTGCAAAGAGAAATCAAGCGTAGTAACGGCATTTGACAGTCCCTTGTAACTTGGCTTGAATGAGTCAACAAGTGAGCCTCAGAATGGTCGCAGCTAAAATAGCAATAAAATCTCTCCAAAATTACGCCATAGTGCCTTAAAATAAAGGACACAAATCGATAATATAGTCCAGGGTACAACAAGACTATAAAAAAAAAAAAATGAAGAAGCGATCATGGTTAGATTGCCTTTAATTTATAGGTCAACCTGATCAGGACTGACCAAGGGGCTAAGCAACAACCTGGATTGGAAATCTAATTAGACTACAAACAAGATGGGTTCGTTCATACAAAAAAAAAACCCCCAAAAAACCCCATCAAGTAGTTATTTTAAAACGAGCTTGCAACTGAGGGATGGACGAGATCTACGAACACACATGACTGCAGTATGTGGTTCTGGCAATGTTTGTTAATAATAGAAATTAATATGGAAAATTGCACATCTGGTCATTAAAGATTTATGCAATAACGCCGTTCATAGAGCTCCATATGTGTTCTCTCTCTCCCTCTCTCTCAATATGAAGTGACGGTTCGTGGTGTTTAAATGGATCCATATAATCTCTCCTTTCCTTGTTACAGCTAGTGAAAATGAAAGAAGAGAATCTCTGGGACAAGTGCATATTTAGCAGTAGCAGAAAAATGGGAGCGAGGTAATAAGACACATAAATACATATGTGATCGATTATAAAAGATTTTAAATAGCAACTGACAGGTTCCTATGACATAAATGTATATGCATATATGAAAGAGAAAGACAGAGGAATATATATGATAGATAGATAGATAGATAGATAGATAGATAGATAGATAGATAGATAGATAGATAGATAGATAGATAGAT
>JAOPUL010005855.1:57722444-57732547 GCA_027564515.1 Octopus rubescens | reverse complement strand
TACTAACTTTTTACATGGCCCCAGTATTTTTGCTGCTCTCTGCCAATACATTTGATTTGATTTGATTTGATTTGAAGCCAACTCATTTTTATGAGACATTCTGACAGTTTGACCATTACAGAATTAATCTGCTTGACATCCTGTTGAAATGAACTTGAACTCAGAATCGTTAAATATACAAAATAATTGTATACTGTTATTGTTCTGTTATAAGCTAAGTTTTATTTGCATTTTTAAACTTCTCTTAATGCTTGTAGGTCTTGCTTAGGTACCTTGTAAATTTATTCTTTGTTTTGTTTGTTTATCTATGCTAGCTTGGCTTTACTGAGAGTTGATTTTGAGGTAGGATTTAATAGCCAGATACTTTTCCTGTCCTAAACCCTCACCAGCTTTTCAGCCGAGAGATTTTTATATTCTTTGAAAGCATAGATCAACTAACTAGTCAGGATGTCAACAATGAATGCCTGCATCAGCACCGCTTCACTCAAATGGTGACAAGTGAAATATTCACATATTCGCACAACAGGCTTAATACAGTTTCCATCTACCAGATTCACTCACAAAGCATTGATCAGCCTGGGGTGAAAGTAAAAAAAAAACACTTGCTCAAGGTGCTGTGCAGTGGAACTGAACCTGAAACAATTTAGTTGCAAAGTGAACTTCTCAACGACACAACCATGCCTGTGCCAAATAATCTCTGCATCAAACCAATTCTGTTGGAGGGTGGGCATGATTGACTTAATTTTTATGAGGCAGGCAGGCTGACAGTTTGAGTATTAGAAAATTAATCTACCTGCCATCCTGTTGAAATGTAGTTAAACTCAGAATCTTAAATATACAAAACAACTGTGTGCTATTATTATTTGGCTGTTATAAGCTAATTTTTATTTATATTATTAGGCTTCCCTCACTACTTGTAGTCTTGTCTACGCACCTTGTAAATTTTTCCTTTGTTTATTTTCTTAAACTCTCCATCCTAATAGTTATCATTCTTCAAGCTCCTCTTTTATTTTTATTTTATCCATTGACCATGAAAACCAGTTCTGAATAGATATTGATTCTGTTAGTCTGCTTGTTGGATTACTGAAACTGTTCTTCTAGATTGGGGTGGTGGTGAGAGTGTGTATCCACAAACAAATGGCAGATTTCCATTGAAAGTCAATAACCTTAGCCAATATCATTGATTTCTTTGACATACAACATAAAATATATCTTACATTGAATCTTGTCAGTTTGCTACTATTGTTGAAGTAACTTTTCTAGTTTTATCTTTGTCTACACTTATATAATAACATCAAGTTATTGATTTTTTTTTTTCCCTTTCTCTCAATTCTAGTGTTGGTTTGTTACTGATAAATAGCAGTCATCTGTATAAAAAAAAAGAAAAAAAGAAACATATATGTCTGCTTTTTCTTTGTCTGTTGAGTTGGTCTGACAAATTCCTCAAACAATTGATTTTACACACAGTAGGTGTTGGTTTAAGTGCACTTTGATAACGTAATAGTCATAAAATGATGTAATATCAAGTTTTTAATTTAAAGTATTTCTTATTTAAAATTTGATATTTTCTATGAAATTCATTGTCATTAGGATCTTTTATTGTTCTCATTACATCTGCTGCGACTACCACCATCATTTATACATATGGGCATGGGTCAACATCTCAGTTTCATTCATCTACTTGTTGATTCAGATGTCTTTTAGCAGTAAACGATGTATGAAATGTTAATTTTATTGTTACAATTTTGTTTTTGTATATGTTTTTAACAGTATCTTTGCTATTTTGTTATCATCATCATCATTCTCCTTTAACGTCCGTTTTCCATGCTGGGATGGGTTGGTCGGTTTGACAGGAGCTGGCAAGCCAGAGGGCTGTACCAGGTTCCAGTCTGATTTGGCTTGGTTTCTACACTGGATGCCCTCCCTTCCTAATGCCAACCACTTTACAGTGGGTGCTTTAATGTGCCACCGGCACAGGACTCTTGGCGCTAGTGCTTTTTATGTGGGACCATCACAGGACTCTCGACGTATATATATATAAAAGATGTTAAGACAATGAATATATATTTATATATAAATGGTATTATTAAGACAATGGATATATATGTATATGTAAAAGGTGTTAAGACAATGAAAATATATATATATATATATATATATATAAAGCTGTTAAGGCAATGAATATATATATACACACACACTTCATGGCTGTCACTTGGAATCTAGGATGACTTGGTAGCATGCACTATGCTTTCATTAATTGTTTAGGTCCCTGTATAGTCACAAACAGAACCAGATACCTTCTCAGCACTCCCACCCTTGATCCAACAAAGCATCCAAGTTGTGACAGCTGCATAGAATGCACTACTTGGTCTGAGAATCGAACCTTTGGCTTTGTGATTATGCACCAAAGAGGACTTTTGAATCACTCACTATATTAATTCTGTTTTATCTGTGGTCTTCTTCCTATTCTTACTTTTGTCACATGGGCATTCTACACTAACCCACAGTACATACTTCTTCACCCTGTTTGTATCATCCATCCATTCATTTACATGTCCATACTTGTATGGCCATCTCTCCTGCAGTAATCACAAAGCCAAAAGTTCTTAACAGTAGAAGTTGTTCATTGTAACCTTACAAGTTGAAGAGGCAGAATAACTCTAATACAGATTGAGACACACACACACACGCACACGTAGGCACACTCTCTCTTTCTTATACATTATTAATGCTTTAATCTAATCTTACTCTAAGAGGGGATTCCTCTTTTCTTTACTATAAAGAATGTTTTCATAACCACCTACTTTGCCTGTCAGCTATTTATTATTTATAAATTGTCTGCTATTTATTATGAAAGAAAACTGAGTTGTCTGTTGTTTCATTCATGTGAACAGCATTGTCAAGTCATTGATTATAGGGTTTGCAATCACCAACCCTCAGTCCACTGTATGACTGACAACAAGAGTGACAAGAGACTAAGTAACTTGGGGCAAAGGATTTTGTTTAAGAGCACCAGTTATTTGCAAATTTTTCTTTTCTTTTGCACCATTTGCCTACATCAGTGAAACACACACACAGTCTGTCAAGTTACTCTCACAATGCATTGATCAACTCAAGGCAATAGCAGAAGGTACTTGTCAAAGGTACTGTATAGTGGGATTGAACCAGAAACCATGTGACTGCAAAATAAAACTTAACTGAACAGCCATGCCTGAGTCTTTGTTATTTTATTTAGAAACAATACAGTAGATCAGTGGTTCTCAAGCATTGTTTTATCTTTGGACCCCTTTGATTCTTATTTTACTTCAGTGGATCCTCATAGCCATTTGATATTCAAAACGTCCCATCATATTTTTATGATTAAATATTATTAGGAAATGTATTAAATAAAATTGTTAAAATATTTGGTGTATTGTAGAAGTATAAGCAATTTATTGCTCATAAATTTCAACAATAAAATCTTATATTATCCCCAAGAGTCATATGGACCCTGGTTGAGAACTACTGCCGCAGATGAATTTTGTGGATGAAGAATAAAATATTTTGCTTAAGAGTTTGATGTATTCATTTCTAAAAATATTTTTTATACTTGCCATGAAAACATTAGTAGTTCTTGAAAAAAAGCCATAATGCTGGTGACATTTCCATGAACATTTGCAACTGCAATTCATTGGAATAACCAAAAAGCTTGTTATCATTGCAAGTGTAAATGAGGTGACGGCCAAGCTGCTTTAGGTGGACAAAAGTTGAAGGACCATGGATGCCTGCATACTTTAAAATAACAATTGTTTTTTTTTTTTGTTTTTTTTTTTTTGAAATATCACTAACTGTAAAGAAATAAAGGTCTTGTAAATTTGTTTGTGTAAATTGTTTCCGTGAAATTGTTTCCAAATGTTATCCATTTAGAATTCTTTAAAGATTCATTTGTATTTTTTTACATCATCTGTTATAGAGATAGGAACATTGTCTTTCCATTAGTTGCTTTTATTGTTATTTTATTTGTAAAGCACAAATGAAATACTTGTGGCACCGGCAGGGATGTAACAGAATGATGTTTCCAATTACAAATTGGATATGCATACATACTTACATGTGTTTTTCTTTTAAAGTAATATTAGTATTCTTTTTATTCATATTTCATATAAATTCCTCTGAAAAGTTATAACATTTTTAGTAATGTTCTGTTGTTGACGACACTAAAGGCTCTTTATTATTCAGTTATTAAATAGCATACATAGCCATAACTTGCAAGTGAATATGACTTGGTAACATGTATCATGTTTTCACTAATTATTTTGAGGTGTCCATGTTATTATAAGCAGACATAGTCATTCCCTTGGTCCTCCCATCGTTGACCCAGTGGTACATCAAGTATGTGACAGCTGGAGCGAAGAGACAATTGTACCAGCACTGGGCTGGTACTCATTTTCAGCTGAGTAAACTGGGGGAATGTGAAATAAAGTCCCTTGATCAAGGAGACAACACAGAACCCAGTCCAGGAATCAAACTCATAACCTTACAATCATGAACCCAACAGCCCTGACCACTAGGCCATGTGTCTTCTCAATAATGATCTGATAGCTTGTGCTCTGCACTGTACTTTGAAAAAAAAAAAAAAATCTACATTTGGACAGATAATCCACGAATCATGGTTTATTTTATAGTGACTTTCTTTTCCTTATGGCAACTTTTTCTGCTCCTCCAAATCTGTCATTTCTTTCATTACTACCAATATTTCTACTTTCTGGATGTGTCTTAAAACACCACCACTCCATGATTTTGTTGCTATTGTTTTTAGTCCTTATACAAAACAACAAAGTAAACATTTTATGTGAAGTATCAGTGCTCAGCTTTTCAGTTTTCTATTTTAGTCTTTCAACAGCCAAGAGTTTCTACGTAGTTGCTTAATCTGTGAGAAATAGCAGCCAAATCTTACCTGGTTTACTCTTTGACATTAAAAAGGGAAGGACATATTGGTAATATAAGGCTAGATATGCAAAAAGATGTGATGGTTATGGCTGGATTGCCCCTGATAATAGATCTGCACAACCAAGGCTGACCTAGGGCTTAACATCACCAACACTACCAGAACACTACAGTAATACCATTGTTAGTTTACTTTTGTTCCCATGTGATCAACACAAAGATAGAGCTTACCTTAATAGTTACCTCAATTGCCCTTCTTGCCCTTAATTCACTTGTAAATTGCCAAAACCCTTCATATATATTTACAAAAGCAAAATCAAACTAAAGCTATTACTATATTTACTGTCAATGTAGAAAAACAGACGTAAAACAAACAAACGAATGAATAATGCAAGTAGTTTAATACAAAACCTCAGTCACAATTGGTGAGTTGCATTGTAGGGGAATAAAATCTATTATTGATTTTTTAGTGCATTATATCAGATTATATTGTATTGAAATAATACATATTGAACCAGGTGTAATACATAAACCTTTGAATGTATCAACAATGTTCTAGAACAAACTGCATAAAGTTTCTATTGGTTGTCTCACTGAGTATCACGCAACCAAACACTAATATTGCAAAGTATTTTTTTTTTACTTTTTGGTATAAGTGATGGTGGGAGGTAGGAAGCTGAATTGAACTCTTGAATTGCAGGTTCAGGTACAGCTTCACCATTTGATCCTCAAAAGGGACTAGTTGCTAAAAAAAAGCCAAACTTACTACCTTCAATTTGGTTTTCATACCTATCCTCACCTACAGTCATGAATGTTGGGTAATGATTGAAAGAGTGCGATGGCAAATACAAGCAGCTGAAATAGGGTTCTTCCAAAGGATCCTCCAAAGCAGTAATGTTATTTGACACAGTGCATGGCTTGGAGATCAGAGAATTTCTCCAGGTTGAGCCATTATCTCTCCAAATTGAGAAATCACAGCTCTGGTACAATCAACATGTGGTTAGAATGCTATGAGAAAGGATCACAAGATTGATTCTTCAAGCCAACCCAACTGGCAGGAGATGTAGGAGTAGAACAAGAACGAGATGGTTGGATACTATCCATAGTCTCAGTTGGTCACAGTTGAGAATCCAGCAGGAAAATGTGATGACAGTTGCTTCTGATTGGACCCTATGGAGGAGATGCCTGAGGACTCTACTCTCATGATTCTCCCAGGAATAGTGGGCAGCGAAGATGGATGCTGGATGGGGTTGATGGCTATGGGGGAAGGGATAGTGCCCATGGCTTTCACATGCCCTCTCAGACTGGTGGCATTAATGCCATTAATGTTCCTCTTGAACCTTTGTAAATCAACACCTGTAGGAAAGATATGAGCATGAAGGGGATTCCAGAGGGATGCCATTCTGAGAAGGAAGAATTGGGTATTGTGGTTAGTGTGGAACCTGGGGAATTGAACATAGCAATGATAAGTGGAGAGATGAATGGGACAGGAATATAGAGTGGAGGCAATGAGCCCAACCAACTCCAAGGAGCAAAGCCCATTATAGTAGCAGTAGAATTGGTAGAGAAGTTTGGTGATGGCTGTAATGTCTTTGATAAAGCATCTACTCATTAACCCTTTTGTTAGCATATTTCTGTTGAAATACACTGCCTTCAATTGAATTAATTTCGAAAATAATGTAGAATTTAGTAAAATAACTTTGTCATTATTAATCCTTCAACATTCAGATTACTTGTCAAATGTAATGTTTATTTATTCATATTGTTTTGAATTAATCATGCATTATCTTGTGGCTTTGAGATTTTTATGATGTGATAGTTTACTTTTAGAATGACATTGTAGGGTATGTGTGAGAGGTTGGTTTCTGGCTGGTTTAAATATAAAACAGGTTGAATATTTGAGCCGGATATGGACAGTTTAAATGATAAAGGATTACATTGGTGTCTGGAACATAAACTAACATGGAATTTTGATGGAAGGTTTTCATTTAGATCACTTTAAAACAGTGAATTTGTTTCATAGAACTGGGAGCAGTTTCAGGTGGATTGGTACCAAAAGGGTTAGTTGATTTGAGGCTAAACAATAAGAATATGACAATAAGGGCAGCATGTTTCTAAACAATATGTTAGGTGTATGTGTAGTTTGTGTCTGGTATTTTAATTAGTAATATCTACCTCCTGATTCTGTTTGGACATAGTTTACTGGAGTTATTTAACTGCAACAATGTCATTAATAGGAACACCTTATGGTATAGAAGGGCTCCTTATGTGCTGGTTCAACCTGTTGGACTAGGACTAGCAGTTAAATCCTTCTCAAATCATATTGTGTTATCTTAAAATAAAATAAATTTAAAAAAAACAATGGGCTCATTGGACAATGTAGTCGACCCAAATTATAAAACTATGGGGTGGCTAAGGTTGTAACAACTTTGACCATTGGTTTGCTCAATCAGAGCTGACCTGAAGCTAAACAATAACAATTCAGTATGTTCAGTAATTAATTATAATTGTAGTTTGTTGGAGCCAAATATGAACAAATGTTACTGTTTACTTGGTGGATATGAAAAGTTGCAATTCCATTATTTGCTGTAGAAAGGCCAGTAGATGGCAGAAACAGTAGTGATGAACTAAATTGCATTACAGTATTTAATTATAACTTCATATATCTTGAGTTCAAATCCTGCTGGTATGAAATCCCTTTTATCTTTTGGGGTTCTTAAATTAAGTACTAGTTAAATAACTACACTCTTCTTTCAAAATGTGTTGCCTTGTGCAAATGCTAGAATTCTGTTTCCTCTAGAAAATGTTGCCCCAACTTCACTAATGTTCTGTTGTGAGTGATAATACTTAAAAACTAAAAACTGAGGTGCAACTATTTGACAACACATGAATGTGTAGTTGGGAAGTTCTCTTCACAGCTGTATGATTTTGGGTTTGATTTTGCTGTATGGCATCTTAAGCAAGTGTCTTGTTAACCAAGGCCTTGTGAGTTAAATGTTGGAAATGGAAACTACGTGGAAGCCTAATGGAGAGACTGTTCTTGGGAGGTAGACTTGATATGTCAACTGGTTTAACACCATCACCTGGCATTGAATATCATTAGCACTGTCCACCCTGTTGCAAACATTCAAGTGATCAGGTCTCAGGATAAATTCCTCTGTTCCTCCTGCAGATTTTGAATCATAGATATTACCCTTCCCCCTCTAAGCCATTACAGAAAAATAAGTAAAGACCTTCTCTTCACTATCTGAACTTTTTGTACACATCTGATAAACATCTTATACACATTTTGTACACATTTGTACACATCTTTTTGTACACATCTTATACAGATGTGTGATTTATCTCTTGATTTAAAATAAAAATAGCATTGATTTAATTGGGACGAAGGAGAAGACCTACCAACTTCCACTAAAATCACAATACCCAAGTTACCAACAACACATCTGGCATTCTTTTTATAAACTAAAATTTTACAATTTCTCAAATTGATTGGGACTAACTGTAAGCAACTCTTCAGATCAGTGTATGTTTGTGTATAAGCATGCCTGCAGCAGAGTATTCCATTCTGAATAAACCCATATCAAAACCTTAGTACCTCATGCAACAAGATATTTCCTATCTCCCCTCTATTTAATATAAACATCTGATAGTTACTGTGAGAATTTATTTTTCCTTTTCATTTTACATGATGTTCAGACAAAGAGCCAAACAAAGGATTCTCTTCATAGTTGCTCAACTTACAAGAAACAACAGCCAGACCTCCCTCAAATTGCAGCTTACTATCTTAAAGAAAGGAATTATACAGTATATAGTGTATGCAGTACTATTTAAACTGGAAGAGGGTGGTCATGTCCGATTCAGAACTGATCTGAAGCTAAATAACAGCTAGGTATTAGTAATGAAATGTTTGACAATCTACCTTCCTATTATTGAATTGTTTGTTACTTTACACTGTATATTTGATCCTCACTAACCCTTCAGCATTCAGATTACTCTGTCCAATGTAATGCTTATTTATTCACATTGTTTTAAATTAATCATACATTATCTCGTAGCTTTCAGATTTCAATATGACTGTATATTTTTAGAATGACATTGTAGTGTTGGTGTAAGATGCTAGATCTTGTTGGTTTCAACATAAAACAGGTAAAATATTTGGGCCAGATATGGCTGGTTTGAATACTAAAGGGTTTAGGAAGCCATTGTGAAAGTGCAGTTTGACTCTAGAAATGGCCCGTGCACACCTATATTCATAAATGCGTACATACACAAACACACAGACCCAAACATAAACACTCACATGCACAAAGCTCCTGAACCATGGGCACCCACATGTGCTCCTAATGAATGCATGATAACGAGAAAAGTAGTAATAATAACGATAACAATTATAATTAATAGTTATGATAATAAAAGGTTACAGAGTATGGCACAAGGCCATATTTGTGTGGTGGGATGTAGTCAATTACTTTGACTATTGTGGTCTACTGTTACTCCATTCATCAACCCTGAAAGAATGTGTTATGGATTGCTACATTTGCTTAGTTGTGCTTTTCATGGCTTGTCTTTAATTTAAACAATGAGCAACCAACAAACTGTGAATTGAGGGAGACTTCCTTCCTCTTTTGTGTTTTTTTTTGGTTTTTTTGGTTTTTTGCTGCACATCAGAAGTACAGAAGGAATGTGTTTCCATTCTTATAATTCTAATCATAATTAGGCCTTTGCAGCTCCTTCCAATCATTTGCACCCATTCTTCTAAATGTGAATAGCCATATAGCTCCTCTATAACAAAACCCTGCTCTTTGTCCCTTTCTCTTATACTTTAACCCACTCATCCCTTAGCATAAAGCTGATGCCCCATCCCTTGGAGTTTGTAGTCTTGCTGGCTGCATGGGACCTCACCTGTTCTGTAAAGTGGTTGGCATCCAACTGTAGAAACCATGCCAAAGCAGACATTGGAGCAAGGCAATGCTGTCCTTGGGCCCATTGGCTTCTGTCAAACTGTCCAACTTGTGGCAACATTGACCATGGATATTTAAGGATGATGATGGCTTTCTGGGTCGTGTGGTATTGTGCATTATCTATCTATATATATATATATCATCATCATCATCATTTAACATCTGTTTTTCCATGCAGGCATGGGTTAGACGGTTTGACTGGAAACTGGC
>JAOPUL010005855.1:57680816-57692994 GCA_027564515.1 Octopus rubescens | reverse complement strand
TATATACACCTACATGTATATAGACAGAATTCATTTTGCTTGTGATTGTACATGCAATATATACATGCATACAAATTTAGTTTTGTTGTGAAAGACTTCTGGAGATAAATAACAAAGTATGGTGAGATAGACAAACAGATAGACAAACAGATAGACCGACAGACAGACAGATAGGTAGGTAGGTAGGCAAGCAGGTAGGTAGAAGTGAGTCAGTATCAACAATTAAAGTATTGTGTGGTAACTTCTGTAACCTTCATCAGAGCTTTCTTGTCAAGTTTGCACCTGTAACTGATTTTAGGAATAAGTCTGAGTGGCATTAACATCAATTTGAAAGAGCATATGATTCAGCTATATCACAGCTGATGAATGATTCTAATAGGAGACATAATATGTCGATGTTTGCTGTTGCTGGTCACCTAAACTCTGAATTTTTTTTTTTTTCATTTGAAGTTTTAGCTCTGAAATATTTTAATAGAATTAGTGAATGTGCTTACAGATATTGAATGAAAGATTAGCCAGACATAACTGTGTGGTTAAGAAGCTGGATTTGCAACCACATGGTTTCAGGTTCAGTCCCACTGCATGGCACCATGAGCAAATTACTTCTACTATGGCCCTATGCCAGCGAAAGACTTGTGAATGAATTTGGTTGACGGAAACTGCGAGGAAGCCCATTGCCATCTTTAGGATATCAATTCCATTGTGGTGGGCGGATCTTCATCATATATATATATATATATATATATATATATATATGTATATATATGTATATAGGTAATGAACAATAAAAACAACAACAGTCAAGAGGATGCACATATAGAATGTATTGAATTCACGCTTGGATGGAAAAAAAGTACGTTTTGAGCATAGCTCCTATTTCTAGTAATACAGGCTCTCTCCGTGAGCCCTCTATTCATTAATTTGATAATAATTTTTACCTACCTGGTAATTCAGTATTACGGCTTGTAGCCTTTTCGGCTCTCTATTTTATATATATATATATATATATATGTGTGTGTGCTCTTGTGTCTGTGTTTGTCCCCTAACACTGCTCGACAACTGGTGTTGGTTAGTTTACATCCCCGTAACTTAGTGGTTCGGCAAAAGAGAGCAATAGACTAAGTACCAGGCTTGAAACTATAAGTACTGGGGTCAATTCAAGGTGGTAAAAATTCAAGGGAAATATTTTGCTATTGAAAAACTGTCGAGATTTGATGGCGTAATTTGATAGTTAAGACTGTTTTGTTCTTATTTCATGTTTGGTGCAAGATTTCAATAACCTTTTTGTCTGTCTCAAGTGTTTTTCCTATCAGACAAGAATTCCATCCATACAAAAAAAAAATCCCTCTTCCCAGCCAATACATACACACACATTTATTTATATACACACACACATATAAATATACGTACATGTGTATACATACACGTATACACACATGTATGTATATATATATATATATATATATATACTCACACATACATATATACACATACCCATATATATATATATATCTATGTTTCATTAAATACATAGCTGTGTTCAACTTTTATCTTTTTTATTTAAAACTTTTCATATTTTCTTATTAGTTTGGATGAAAAAAATTCCTAAATTCATGTTCGACATTTCCAGACCTTCACATGCCTGGAAACGTTGAATATGAATTTAGGAATTTTTTGATCTTCCAAACTAGCTGTAAAAAAAAATTTGAAAAAGCAAAAATATGAAAACTCGAAAATACAAAAGATAGAACTTGAATAGTTATGTATTTAATGAAACATATTTATTAGAAAAGCTGATCCATATATATATATATCTGGAAGCTATGAATCAATGTTATTACATCCAATGAGCTATCAGAACTAACTCAGCTGATTTATCTGTATTCTGTTTATTTCATTTAACATTATATGAGGTCCATTCATATCAGTACAAAAAAAAAATTGATGTTTAAAACAATACAACAAAGTGTAGGGTTTTTTGTTTGTTTGTTTTTTTAATTAATTCCTGATGTAATGAATGGACTACAACCAGTAAAGTATAATTGGTGTGATTAAATTTAATTAATGAATTAATCTAATAGATTAGCTAATTCAAGAAGGTGAAGTGAAATATGGAATTTGTAAATCTTAACTGCATCTAGAATAAATTTCCTTATAATTAATCTAAATATTATTGATAGTTTTATAAATGTAAACTGGCTGGGACATTTAATGAATGAAGTTTAGAGAGGAAATTATTAGAAATAAATTTTAATTAGATTTATGTTTTTTTTAAAATTAAATTTAAAGCTAACAAATAGAATGACAAGATGTTCACAGAATTCGATTCTTTTCATTTAACTGAATTATATCCTGGCAAGCGATGTTAGAATCTTAACGATTTCCTTCGAAACTTGCTGAATTTATGATTTCAAAAGAATTAAAGTTAATATATCTCTTTTGAAACAATGACCCTCCATAAAACGGCAGTGAATCCTTATGACTTGGTAAAAAAAAATTTCTGACTTTAGAAAATTGTTGACTGTCTTCAGAGTGACATTTTTTCAAAGTGAGCAGTTGGAACTCCGATACACTTTTATGTTTTGTGGGTTTGGGAAAATGCAGGGGTGGAAGATTCGATTGAACTATCCCTCCATACAGACACAGTTACTTGTTTGTATTTTATCTGAATATAATCCAGACAGAATACAACAATGAGGGTTGTCTTTACCTGTCTTTTTTACAGAAAGGTAAAAAAAATTAAAAAAATCAAATCAATATTTGATCCCAAATAATTCACAACTAATTAAAGGGATATAACTGATTAATTATATCTCTTTAAATAGTTGATAACTGCATTTGTTGCTGGCTTTGTTTGAAGTGAGATGGTAGAAGCAGAGACTTGGACCCATCCTCACCCAACAAGGAATTTTAAGGATATACTTCTTGTTAGATAGAAAAGAATAGAGTTTATCTAGTGGGGTTTTTGTCAACTAAGATCATATCTAGTAAACTATTATTATTAAGATGGTGAAGGCGGCGAACTGGCAGAGTCATTAGCACGCCGGGAAAATGATTAGTGTCATTTATTCCGAATTTGCGTTCAAATGCCGCCGGGGTCGACTTTGCCTTTCATTCTTCCAGGGTCGATAAAGTGAGTACCAGTTACGAACTGGGGTCGATAAAAATCGACTACTCCCCTCCCCCAAAAGTTTTCGGGCCTTCATGCCCAGTACAGAAAGGATTATTCGAAATACAAACGGTTATTAATCTCCTCTTTTGTGTTTCCGTTTATGTAAAGCCTTCAATCATATAATTTTGAAAGGAAGCGTATTTAATACCATAAGACATTAAACCAAAGTCGTGTGTACAATTATGTGTGCATTTTAAAGAAACTTAAGCTCACTTTTCAGTATAGCTAGATAGATACCGGGTTGAAATTAGTTCTATATATACTGATTCAGCAGATTCAGTTGTTAGTTTTTTCCTTTTTTTTCTTTCTGAGTTTACTTTGCGATTTTGTATTTATAAGAAGGTATATTACTCCATAACTGTATATGATTTCTTGCTGCAAATGTGTTCAGCGATATTTCCATTATCATGTTTCGCGTTTCGTTAGAGCTTTTCATTGCTAGTTTTTTGGGGGGTTTTTAATCACTCTTAGGGACTATAGCATTTCTCATATGTAAGACCTATAAACTTATAAAATGTTATAAATGTAGTTCTTTAGTTTCATCAGCTCTTCTGCAGGTTTTTATGGAATGTATAGTGTTACTCCTGAACGTTACTCTAATATACATTCTGCAAATGTTTATTTTGTACATCCATGTCTTTGCAGTAGGTTATCATCAGTGTCCTAATTTCATCAGCAGGTGGCAGCACAGTCTTTCACGAGGGCTTTTATACAGGTTTTGGAATGAGACCCAAAGTTTATCCTTCCATGTTTCGTAAATTCAGTTGGGTAAAGTCGATGGAAAGTGTAGCTTAATTCCTATTCTATGCGTGAGAGAATATACAATTCTCGGATATATGAGATGGTTAATGGTTTCTCAGGAATTTATTATTTAGATGGTGGATTTTTTTACACCTTAAATTATAGATGCATATAATTTTTTTGCACGATATTGTCGTTAATTCACTGTTCATTTTCCTGACATTGTACATGTGATGAGACTTATGGATTAAATAGAACATCGTCACTCTTGATACACTGACGTTCTAGTACCAGATTCTAGTCATTAGAGCTAATCCGAAACATGAACATTATGTCCTGCTAAATGATCTTCGTGATGTAGTCAATCTATTTACAATGATTCCTACTGACGATGCTAGATTCAGACCGAAACTGAATGCTTGCTGGATTATGTTTTTGCTGTTGTTATTTATCCCCAGTGATGTATGATGAATATTATCATAGTGTATGTGCTGGACTATCATGCTCACTATTAAACACGATTTAATCTTTGTTCCTTAGGGGGTATTATTAAATTTGAAAATATATTACGAGCAGATTACATCATGATATTGCAAGAACAGAATGATTATAAAGAAAATTAGTTTCAGTTTAATGAATTTTCAACGAAGTTTTACATGGAACTTAACGAACATAAGATGTCTGCTGATGATATGTCACCTACTATGTCACTTACACTTCAGTCTCTATTATTGTCGCTTGCCAATTGTCACACTATCCGCCTAGTGCCATATCATGGCACAATACTTGATAACGGTGATAAAAAGAAATTGGTTTCCCATTCTGATCTATGAATGAATATATTACCGAGTAAACTTAATAATTTATGATGGGGTTGCCTTCTGTGGCGGGTGTGCAGCGCTTGCTTAGCATACTCAGAATATATACACCCACTTTTTAGCTCCACATCAGCTCTGATTAAGCAAGCGTATAACATTCTCCAACCATAACTATCCTGTCGTTTTGTAAACCAGGTATTACATTAACCAATATATCCTTCTTTATACAAGACGATAGGATGTTATTTGAGGGAGATTTGGATGCTAATTTCGGGCATTTCGATCGACTATGTAGAGGTTCTCTCGTTAGCATATGATTATTGTATTATCTTGGCTGTATATAAATGACGGTATTGTTGTTCCTGTTTGGCCTCAGCTCAGCCCTGGTTTAACTGATCCATGGTCAAAGGTGTGATCATCATTTGATGTAGATTAAAAATAAAAAAATACTGTTCAACTTATTCAGTGAGGATTTTTGCATGATGGGCCATTTTAGATTCCACCTTTTGAATTAAGATCACTAATAGCACATGGATTTATATTATACCTTAGCATTTTGTTTACGATCCAAGTATAACAACGAATCGGCAGTTTACTATACAGCTATTAAAACGAACTGAGTTGTTTGTGTATAGTCGTTTCTATTAAGGCAGTTTAGGTTCTGAGTTCAAATACCACTCGATGCCAACTTTCATCCTTCCGATATTGATAAATAAAATAACAATCGAAGGCGGTAGATCGATGAAAATAACGTTAGAATGTCGAGATGCCTTGCGATATTTGTGTTCTGAGTTCAAATCCTGCCATGACCTACTTGGGTGGTAGACTTAAATCGTTGCTTTATTTAACAGCACCACCTGTTTTCTTGGGTTCCTTCAGCAGGGTACTCTCTGTTACAAGCATTCGGGGTCAGGTTTCTGGTTTGAAGATACTTCACTTCTTTCCTTTCTCCCACCTGTCTCGAGGCCCTTTAAAAGGTCATAATCAGAACCCTTCCTCCTGACAAAAAGATTTTTTAAAAGTAAGTTTAAATTATATGGTAATAAATAAATCTCATATTTAAATCCATATTTTAGGTTATTAGTAAATCAATAAAAAAAAAAAAAATAGATCGAACCGAGGAAACAATGTTTTCCATTGGTCTTCAATTGCTAATACTATCTATCGGTCGCAACTCCAGGTAGAAGGAGCAACGTGAAATAAAGTGTCTTGCTCAAGGACATAACGCATCACCTGGTCCGGGAATTGAACTCACAACCTTATGAATTAGAATCCAATTCTCTAACCACTCAGCCATGCGCCTTCATATATGTTTATATATAAATATATTGCATATTCTATCATCATCATTTAATGCCTGTTCTTCATGCTAGCATGGGTTGAATTGTTTGATGGATCTGATATGTTGTGGTTCATTCTGTTTTGATATGTTTTTTTATGGTTAGATGCCCTTCCTAACACCAACTATTTTACAGAGTGTACTGTAAAATAGTACATTCTTTTTGTTGTATAATCACTACTGAAGTCACTTTGCAACTGAAGGAAAACGAGAGGGAAGGAGATAGAGAGATTTTAGGCAATGTGATGAGAGGATCCAATTTATTAGTTGTGAAAGAGTGGTAGGAAACTATTGGAAGATGGAGGATGGAAGGAACAGAAAAAACAAGAGAAAGGGATTAGTGTCAGTAGTTAATGAGAGGTGGAGTGGTAAGGGTGATGAGATGAGGTTTGTAGAAGGATCCAGGGCTATCCCATATTATAAGGATAAGTACAGGTGGAAGGTCTGGGAGAAGAGAACACAAGAGGAAATAGATGAGGCTGGCAAGTTTCCAGAGAGTCGTTGAAAGAGAGGTGTGGGAGTCATGGAGATGAGTCAGTGCTTAAGTGGTCGAGAAACTGGGGGAGGACAATGAGAAAAATAGGAAGGTAGGCACATATAGAGTGATGAGGTTGAACTGATGAGAGATAGGAATGATAGGGTAGTGACTGAAGTGAGCAAGGAGATAGCTGAAGAAGGGAAGGTGGGCACAGGTAGAGTGATGATGGGCCATTGCAGCCTCTCATATATAAACTTACTGAAGAATAGGAGTAGGAAATGGTGTGGTATGGAGGGCAGCCAATCGTTGTCTGCAAGTTTTGTTTGTGGTGGAGTGATAATAAATGGGAGGATGAGATGATTGGAGTGAGTGAGGAAATGAGTGAAAAAGAGATGGTGATCATCAGGATAGCAGCAAATGGTTTAGCAAGATATAAACATATACACGTGTGCACACACACACACACACACACACTCACTCACTCATATATACATATGCATACATATATGCATATTCACTCACACATGTATGTGTGTATATATTGGAGCTGGTAAGCCAGGGAGCTGCACCACGTTCTAGTCCAAGCCAAATCAGACTGGAACCTGGTGCAGCTCTCTGGCTTGCTAGCTCTGGTCAAACCATCCAACCCATGCCAGCATGGAAAATGGATGTTAAAGAAGGATGATGTTGATGATATATATATATATATGTGCGTGTGTTTGTGTGTACTCTTGTCCTGACATCACATGGTTGTAAACAAGCATCACCTTCTTACAAGCGATGTTTGTTTCCAGTCTTCCATGGAGAAACATATTTGGCTAGAGGAAATATCATCTTGCTTGAAAATGGGTAAAGGTTGGCAACAGGAAGAGCATCTGGTCCTAGAAAATCTGCCTCAACAGATTCCATCTGACCCATGCAAGCACGGAAAAGTGGGCGTTAAATGATAATGATGATCGAGATCCTGGTCTCTATCACTACCATCATTTCAATGCATGTTCCACTGTGGGTGGTTCAGTCTTCTGTAGCACCATCAATCAATATGGTCCTTTGTCATCTCCATGAGATGTAGTGTCTTCAGGTTACCATTCACAATTTTGTCCTATGTCTTCCTTAGTTTCTCACTTCCGTGAGTTTCACCAACTTGAAGCATACAACACTTCCTAATGCAGCACTCATCCTCCATATGCAATGTATGCCTATACCAGCATAACACAGTTCATTTGTACTCTGGTGTTCATTCAAACTGACATTACACACCTTGTGGAGCATGCTTGCTTTATCTCTTTCTAGCCTTCATAGTCTTCTGCATTTAAAATTCATGTCTCGCTATCATGCAGCATTGCAGTTCAAACACAAGCATCATGCAATCTCCCTTTCATCTGAGGGAGAATGCTTTTGTTTCCAGCCAAGGTAATAGCTCCCTGAACTTTTTCCAACCAGCTCTTACCTTACCTGCTATACTTTCAGAATAACCAGTTCCACTGCTTATTATGTCACCTGGGTAATGGAAGCTGTCCAGTACTAGTGAGTCAGCTGGGCATTTAAGAGAATCTATACAAGTTCCACACTTGGTTTGAACCTATAATTGTATTTTGCCTTAGAGCTCATGCGGTCATTTACTGAACCAACATCATTAGCCTTACAGCTCATGGTTTATATCCTATCAAAAACATTATATATCCCAATAAAGCTATTTGAATTTAACTTGTAAGAACTGCCCTCCAGGGAGAGTCTATAATATTGTTCCTTAACTCTAGCTTCTTTTGAATTAATTAGAGATCAATCTTCTTTGAAACCTTCCACACATATAACACAAGTTTACTGTAGGTAACTTTCCCAGAAGCTATGATATTAATAGTCACCTATAGTTTGATGAACTGAATAACAAACTCAATAACCTTCATTGTTTGTTTTATCCATTTGGTACAAACCCCTGTACACATAATTGTTGGTATGTTGCTCATTTCTGTTTTATTATTTAAAATTGTCAGAATGAAGGAGGTGACTAAAGGTTTTAGAATATTTTATTCAGAAGTGGGTCCTGAGGAACTCCAGGATTCTTTATAAAAAATAAAAATCTAGGATTTTGTGTATAAGGTGTCTTAATAAAGTTTAATAGAAAATTCTTTTATTAAAATAAAAGAAATGGAACTCACTTCTTTTAAGATAAGTTATGTTTTCTTTATATAAAAATATATTCTCTCTCTAAAACACTAATGTCATATTAAAATTAACATAGGTATAGGTTCTGCGATCTTTGAAGAATTGTATAAAGGGTTCCACAACAAAATAAATCTGGTCAATTATCTTGTGTCTACTTGTACTAAACAATAACTTACAAGTAGACTTGTTACAACAAACACACATTATACATTAAGTCAAATACATCTTAGAAAAAAAACTAGATCCACCCTCTACTAATGAAACCTCACCTCGATGCAACTGTCTTAACAAAGGTGCAAGCCCATTACATGGTAAATGCCTTAAAAAAAACATAGTTTACTGTGCTGAAGTGTCTACTGCTAACAGCGCTAGCAGTAATACAAAATGTTATATAGGCCTCACAGAGAACACTTTTAAATCTAGATACACTCAACACACATACACCTTCAGACATGAGGACAAAAAAATCTATCGCATCTCTCTCAAAATATATCTGGAGTTTAAAAAATAGAGATAGCCACAGCATTAATTGGAGCATTATAAGCTCCACCTCACTCCATTGGTAGCAAGTGCCAACTCTGTTTAGCAGAAAATTCAGCATTTTGACCCTACTGCTGAACCTGTTAAACTCCAGATCTGAGTTAATTTCCTCATGTCCTCACCAAAGAAAACCCCTTCTGTAGTTTTTTAAGCTGCCAAATGGATAACCACTCGATATGCTCTCGACAAACCCTGGAACGCCCTCATGCCTAACCGTTGCACTGCCAATAAGCCGTCATCTGCACCAACGCTATATTTCCATACAGGAAAATGACATTTTTTTTATATACCTGCCACAGCTCGATAACTAATGTTTTCCTCTTCACGACACAGTTTGGATTACAACGCTTTGAACGTGTATTTTTAAAGTCCTTACTCAGAGGAGATTATCTGCTGATTGAAAGTATGTGGAATTTATGCTGATTTCTGTTTGTACAGCTTAGTAAGATATCTGAAACTGTAGGCTATTGATGTATGTGAACTTTAATAAATATTTAATGGTGGCTCAAAATTGCAAACTAAATTTTAATAGAAATATTTGTTTGGAAAAAAAAAAAAAATCGAAAAGATTCTGTATGATACATTATTTACTTTTTTTTATAAATTGTCAACAAAAATTGAGGTTATATCTTTTTTTTTTAAAGAATAATTCAAGCATTTAGAAGACCATTTTTAAAAAAATGACATTATGAATAGATACATTTGTTGTAGATCTTATTAGCATCACAAAATAAAGACTATACTATTCATAAAGAAAAAAAAAAAACTAAAATTTATTGCTATTTGTGACTGATAAGCATAATGAAAAGAACAGATCATGGTACTATATGAAAAAGATGATCTTGCTAATGTTTCAGATATGTAAAAGAAATTAGTAAAAGTTCTTGTCATATAAACTGAGAAGAATTAGTGAAAGATTACATGATAAGTTTCCTTATCATATAAATGTTATACATTTATAAACCTTTGAAAAGTCTTTCGTGACTGAATATGGGTGGGGTCTCTAAATACATAGGAAATATTCGAAATGTTGTATTGATAATAACTTGTAATGTGATACATTTCCTTTTTGTTTTTAGACAAGAGACATAGTATTTGTAAAAACCAGTGGAGGGACAAAGTGGTCTATTATTTTTTTTATTTTTATTATTGTTTGAAATGAAGAAGAAAAAGAAGAGAGTTGAAAATTCATGTGTTTAGCTTTTTTTGCAGCATGTTGTTATTTTGTTGTGCATAACATTGACATTCAAACCCGAGACACTCTACCCTATCCAATGAGTCAGCTTCTAAGATTTGTCTGTTGGAAATGTGACCAGTGCAGTTTAAAAGAAAATGTCAAGTATGACATGGTTGGGTGACATGCAAAAATAGTGGAAGTTAGTATTTCCATTTGTGAATATTGTGAATATACTAATAGTTGTTTTTTGTTTAATGAGCTATGGTTCAGAGTTTTAATTAAATTTAAATCTTAAGTAAGTTGATATCTTTAAGGAGATTGATAAAAATAAGATTTTTTTTACTGTGTCTCATGATTATTTTTCTTCTAAATGTTCAGCTTTTGCACCAGCAAAAAAACATTTATTTCCAGCATGCTCACACTTGTAATCACTTCTTTATTGGGCAGATACACCCAAAAATGTAAATCCCACAAAGGACAGTAGGTTTAGTTCAATGCAGTCTCTTGTATATAGGCCCAGACATGGGAGAACAGGTAGAATGATGAGGATGGTCTGATACTGCCTCTTAACTCTTTCTAGTGACTATGATACTTATGAAATAAATCCTTATAGTATTTATTTATGAGTGATCTAAACCAGTAAGAGTTGTCTTTGTCATGTAGACACTACAGCAGCAATGATGAGAATATATATTGTTGAGCTTTCTACTGGTAGGCTAACAATACCCTCTCAACTGTTGACCCTTCTAGTAGTAGGCTACCAACACTTTCTCAATTTCTTCTGATAGACTTATGACACCTCAGCTGTCAGTCCTTCTACTAGTAGGCTAACAACACCTTAGCCTGTTTATGCATGACTCCTTCCTGTGTTATGTTTATAAAGGCTAAGTTATTGAAGAATGATCTAAATTTCAAAAGTGAATTACATTGAAAGGAATTGCACTTATAAATTCAATATCTTCCTTCTTACCAGCGACATAAAAGAACATCAAATTTTAGGAATTACGAATTACTTCCGATGTTCACACACTATTTATAGAAACATCCACTGCCGTCACATTTTATCAGTATAAAGAAACAACAACAATTGTGTACAATAGTAGAAAAAAAAGCAATACGCTCAAATCTCCACACTACACCTTATGTAATAAACCATGTTGAGGGGTTTATTATACAATTTTCTCAACTTGGCAGAGTGAATGAACACCTTAGAGAGTGAAGATTCTTCAATCTTATGGGGTGCAAGGTAACACCACTAGTGTTGATGCCAGATAAAATGCAGCCTCTATACTTTGCAAAGAGGTTGGTGGACAAACATAGATGATGTGGGGTTGAGAGGATCTTCCAGTATCTTCAAATACACAACAACTCCTCTGTTGCTGGTACAATAAATGCACCTAGTACACTCTAGAAAGTGGTTGTTGATAAAAAGGACATTCAGCCCTAGAGACCAAGATGAAAATGAATCCTACAAATGAGCTGTAATCCTCTAAACTATCTGGGAGGGTAGTAACTCCAAAATAAGAACTGACTCACTGGCTCAGACCATAATAATGTGTCCAACCTATCCAGCATGGAAAGTAGACATGATGATGATGACTTTATATCATCATCATCATCATCCTTTAACGTCTGTTTTTCCATGCAGGCATGGGTTAGACATATATATATATATATATATTTGTGAAGGCGCGTGGCTGAGTGGTTAGAGAATTGGATTCACAATCGTGAGGTTGTGAGTTCGATT
>JAOPUL010005855.1:57229058-57245051 GCA_027564515.1 Octopus rubescens | reverse complement strand
AAAACCGTCTAACCCATGCCTGCATGGAAAAACAGACGTTAAAGGATGATGATGATGATGATGATATATATATATTAGTGCCATACCTGCTTGCCTCCCGGCCTGTATGTACCACCCCCCTTTCTACAAATGTCTGTGGTCTATATATACCCCGTCCTTATGCCTGTCAGTCCCATACCCCGGTCCTTATGCCTGTCTGTCCCCCTGGTCTATATGCCGTGTCCGTCTCTGGTCTATGTGTACCCCGGTCCTTAAGTCTGACTGGCCCCGGTCTGCAGTAGCGTCGAGAGTCCAGTGCCGGTAGCACGTTAAAAGCACCCAGAACACACTGTAATGTGGTTGGCGTTAGGAAGGGCATCCAACCGTAGAAACCAAGCCAAATCAGACGGCTCCGGTGAAACCGTCCAACCCATGCCAGCATGGAAAACGGACGTTAAAGGAAGATGATGATGATGATGATGATATACACAAATATATATATATAGATAGATAGATAGATAGATAGATAGATAGATAGATAGATAGATAGATATACAATATATGGATTACACGAATCCGTTGAAACTCATAAAAAAGCTCAAACAAGTATCAATATACTAAGAACATCAGATGTTATTGTACACCGCTGGCCACAATGCGCTTTCAATATATATATGAAAGGTATAGAGAAAAGAAGAGAGAACCGGAGAGTTAACATGCATTAAATTAAATCATGTTAATAATTAGGGTTAATGTTAGCAAATAAAAATAAAGCCTAGAAATGCTGAAGAATGACAAAAATTGTTACATTATATGAAAGGTAAACTAGAACGAACGAAATGGCTGTGACAATAGAATGAGAGTAAAAGAGAGAGGGAGAGAGTGTAAACGGAGAAACGATAATTGAAAAAGCATTGATTGAGCATAGAGAAAGAGTAAAAAGAGCGACAAGAAGGGGTGAGAGTTATAAGGTGAAAGAAGGAGAGAGAGAGAGAGAAAAGGATTAACAGATGAAGTGAGAAAGCGAGAGAGAAGAGAAGGAGAGAGAAGGAGACTGAGAGGAAATGAGAAGCAGTGAAACCGCTAATCTTCCGCCTACGCATGCGCAAATACTTTAGAAGTTGCAGGCGGTTTTTGCCTCCTCGTACTGGCAGAAGTTGAATGAGGGAGTGTATCTTATTTGATAAAATAGAGAGAACCGTTACTGCTGTTCCCTTTAGTAGCTGCTTACACGGGAGGTAGGTAGCTGCGGCTACTAACAACAACAACAACACAAATATCCACCATCGAAACTGCTGGTAGAAACCTCCAACAGTTTACAGAAGCGGAGAGAGAGACAGACATTACCGGTTTTTCATTTACCCTCTCCAAACCTCCGAGTTACCTCTCTTCTTCACCAGACGGGAAATATAGTAAATTACAAGCACACTAAAAAAAAACCCCAACAAATATATATATATATACATAAATGTATATATAATTATTTTTATAAAAGATTATAAAATATATATATATATTCAATAACACATCTTAAGACATCGCCAACATGTCGAGATGACCATAGTCCATTTAGTTGTTACAGGTATATCTATCATCACCCTATGTGGATGGTGCTTTGTATGGTTCATCCATTTGTGCGCTCTTATATACGGGTGAGTAATTTTTGTGTTCGTATCTTTAAACGTTTCATATTATTCCATATGCCATTAACCATTTTGACACTCTTCTCTCTCACACACTCGGCAACAAGATACATACACAATACAAGTGGAGGTATTATATATATAATATGTGTGTGTATATATATATATATATATATATATATGTGTATTTATGTATTCCCTTAATTTTTACATATGGCATAACTTATAGATTGGTTCTCTCTCCCCGACCGTTTGAGAAATGCATATTTTAAAATGACATTTTACAGAAATTCACGGGAAAGAGTACTCAATGCATGTTCACACTCTCACACATATTTCATTCGAGGCTGGTGATTCATTCTGTTGTAATTCATTTTTATCTCGCTCCATGTCTGCTGTCATTTACGTGACATTCTATTGTCATCTGAATACTCTCATCGAGAGCTAGAAAAACTCTGAGTTGCGACACTGAACCGACAGCTTGTACATACGTAGGCATATGTATGTGTGACTGTGTATTCATCTCATTGAGAATCATCGATATGTTTAATACCAGTGATCAGGAAATCGGGTATCACTTCGATACACAGCAGCCAACATGTATCTTCATTTATTCTAGAAAATTTTTATGGAAGCGTATTAAAATCCTTTTAACAACATTTCCCTTTTATTGCTTTTCTACTTCTCTTAAACCGGCTTTCCAAATCACCGAGTAACTTGGTGAACCTCTATGTAGTCGTACGATCTGGTAGAAATAGCTAACGAATTTCTCTCAAATCACACTCTACCGTATATATATATATATATAAATATAGTCTTTGATATAAAAATACATGATCGTCAGGGTTGAAATGTCTTCGATCATGAAGTCTACTCAATCAGAACTGACCTGGGGCTAAACGACAATTCCTTACATCAAGGAATACAGATCACGAGGATCATTCCAGAAAACCCTTTCCGTCCCCTTTCCCTCTCAGTACTCATGTTCTCACTATTGTCGTTGTTGTTGCCGTTTCTATTTGTTAACGATATATTTGCTAGATTTTAGAAATATCTGTTTTATGTCATATATACGTGTCACTGATGTTAGTAAAAAAAAAACAAAAAACAAAAACAAAACAACATAATGTTGATTAAGATGACGTATTTCATAGGAATTCCTGTGGCTGAAAGTGAGATATGGCGGGGATTCAGTCACACCTTATTCAAATTCCTTCGAACAAATTCTACAATTTTAAATAGTCTTGGAGCATAATTTCCATATTCATTTCAATGTTATTCAACAAAAAAGCAACAGTAACTTAGTTTTATATAATTTGGAAATATATTTCCGTTCGTCTGTTAATAAGACTTCAATGTACTCGGTAATTAAGCAAGAACCTAACCAGTTTGACAATTGAAATAAGCAAGGAATTATGATTAATTAAACTAATAATCTTCCTCGATGGTACATTTGAAGGATTTAAAATAAATATGTCTGTTAGGTTGGTTGTTTACAAACTTACTACTTTATTTTTGGGATTGCTCTGGCGAAAAGGAGCTCTCTGTACCCCCATGTCCTTCGCAGATGTCTTCATATATATATATATATATATACATATACACACATACATACATACATACATACACACACACACGTGTATATATATATATAATACGTTTTTTTTCTTTTTTTTTTCTACATCAACCATATATTAATATTCTTTTCATATATATAATACGCATGTGTAGAGAGATAAATAGTTGGCAGTTTATTTTTAGTTGATTACTATTCAAATGAATGCAGTGTTAAGTAACTTACGTTGTCCCGTATGCTAACATAGGACAAGTATCTTGTACTTTCTGTATAAATGCAGTAACTATTTCTCTCTCTCCACACCTTAAATTATTAACAAGCCAAGTTTCTTCTGATATGATACAGCTGTTTGTCCCACTTTCTTCACCTTCATTAATTTACCAGTTGTCATTGTCCACATTTATTGATTCCAACACCCCTTTTTTTGTTATTTATTCACTGTAGAAAATAGTTTTCCCTCGGCGATCAACAGACGAACTTTAATGTTTTTTTCCCCCAGTCTTTTAAGATTCTTCGTTTTTATTTTAGTCGTATATTCTCCCCTTGTTATTGAGTCGTTGATGTGATATTAGATTATGAGTTGATTAGCAGAAATAATTTCTCACCGGTGTAATTTACGTTGATGTTAAAGATAAGAGAATTTCTAATTAAGAACCATAAAGAAATAAATCAAATTGCTCACCCCATAATATTACTTAGTTTGTATATTAATAAATGTTACTACAGTTCATAGCCATCATTTTTTAATAATTATATTAAAATATATTTCTCTTTCGTGTAGATTAAAAAAAATATTGTGCCATAAACTAGATCGTTCCTTGTAAAGCGATATATGTATTTGTGTTAAGGAGAGTGAGGTATGGGGAGCTTCTTGTGTGCCGGCTTACTGGGACCATGGATGGCGTTGTTGCTACTAACCACCACCACTACCACCATTATTTCCTTTCTTCTAACACCCCTTCCCTCTTGAAGTTTGAAATTCTCGTTAGTCCCCTTAATTTGAAATTTCCTCCATCTTAAATTGTATACACAGGCAAACATTCCTTTCAACTTTGGTAAAAATTAAATAATGATGCTAATAAAAAAGAACAGTTGTTTATGTGAAGGGGGAAGAATTTTTTTCATCCGTTTTTCTTTTCTTAAATGGAGTAACAACCCGGATTTGACATATCTTATTTCATGTGAAATTTTGACCTTAAAAACTGCAGAGCTTATAAAGAAAACGGCTTAGAAATTAAGGAAAAGAATTGCGATGTTTGAGTTTAAATAAATGTTTATGAACAGTAAACTATATATATATAGTTTTAATGGTGTGTGAGTATATATATATATATATATATATATATATATTGTGTTCATGAAGACAGATCCTCAATCAAACGGGACTTGATGCGGTTAAAAGTTTGCATTACGTTTTCTGTATTTTTTATTTTATTTTGTTCACTTCGTCATACCCTTTGTTAGCATATTTTAAATAACAAAATAAGTTGATTTGTTTTTTAAAGCTTGAACATTTAAATTTTGAATCAGCTGCAAAATTCGAATTTATTCGCTGTGTGTATATATAATATATATAATATATATATATATATATCTATATATATCTATATATATATATATATATATAAAAATCTAGTTTCTTTTTAATTGCTATTTTTAACAACAGTTGTCCAGTTGAAAGGAGGTAGGAGGAGAAAGAAGCTAGAGGGGAATCTGGGTAGGCGGGTATAGAATAGCGAAGTCATTTTCTCTGCTACATAAGTGAAATACTTGTGCTGTTTCCCGGCTTGTCAGATATACGTTTGTTTCATTTCAACAGAATTTAGAATACTACCGTTTTTCTTTAAGCACTTGCATATATATGTCTTGCATCTTTTGCAAAACATATTTTATATCTTTGTGTTATATATGTTAACTTCATTATGTTAACTTCATTTCAAACTAATTCGTTCCACAGATTTTTTATTTAAACCATGTCTTCGCATCGTGCTTCTTCAATTAATGTAATTAATAGAAACTGATTTTCGAAAATTCTCTATTAACCCGCCGATCAAAAACTTTTTGGCTTTAAATAAAGGCATATGTAGTAACAACCCACAAAAAGTTCTTAGATATTCTCTTGTTGCTTGTAGTTACTTTGTCTTATCTGTCATTCTACATCTTCGATGGAATTTCGGCCGCCGTCTTTTCGAACAAACGATGCTATTTTAGAGAAAATGTAAAGAATGTGCTCATATAACCAACCCAGTCTCTGTCCTATTTGTATGGCGGGCGTCGTTGGTGTTAAGCTCACTCGCTTATCTGTTGAAATTGTTCCACTTATTTTGATAACTTAATTATAATTTCACCTTCCCTCTAAATATGACGCTTTGTCTGTATAAAGAAAAGCACCTCATACATACATTACACACATACAGTTGTATGATTTGATCTAATTTGATGCTCATCATACATTTCTCATAATATATGTATTGCTATATCTCTACAATATTTGATTGCTATTTTTTATAAAATTCGTAATTTGCTTACATCACCGTATAATTCTTTACCAGTTGCCTTTTAATTATACATTATGATCTCATTCAATTATATTTTAATTACTGAAGTGAGAGGGAGAAACACTATAAAACAAAAGCCGGTGTTTTTTGTTTATTAACTAAAAATAAAATATAAATATTGGTCTATACAGTTACTACTGTACTTTTTAGCTAATAAAATAGGAATTTACTTTCCAAAATGTCTTGAAAACGTAAGTTGTGTGCGTCAAATGAAACAAAACCACTTAGTTTTTAGTTAACCAGTGATATAGTGTGGTATTGACGTCATCCTATTGACTTCGAATTTCACTGTCATATGATTTAACTCACGCATACACATAGAGGATTTTTAGAACACATTGGCATATATTTAATATGTATACACACACACACAGTTTTGCAATACACGGATTATCACATACATACACATTTATACACACTAGCATTTTACAGTACATGACTGTCACATCATACATACACACATTTACATATATACATAAACAGAGCAGGATTTTACAATACACAGACTGACACACAAATATACGCATATGTGTCATACTCACACATATATATACACGCTTGATTATAATAACATATTGTTTATAATACAGTTGGTTCTTTCATTAAATATCTTATAGACTTAATGAACGCTAATATCCACCGTTTGTGAATTCTACAATACAAATGTCTACAGTATTTTAATTATTATTAAGGCGGCAAGCGAGCAGAATCATTTTCCGCGTCGGGCAAAATGCTTAGCGGCATTCTGAGTTCAAATGCCGCTGAGGTCGACTGCATTTTATCCTTTCAGCGTTGATAAAATAAGTACCAGTTGAGTACTGAGGTCGATGAAATCGACTTACTTCCTTTCTCAAATTTCAGGCCTTGTGCTTATATTAGGATTAGTAATATACTTGAAGAATAATTAAAGCGTTGGGCAAAATGCTTTGTTCCGGCTCTTTACGTTTTCGAGTTCAGCTTCTGCCGAGGCCAATTTTGCCTTTCGTCTCTCCGGGGGGTCGAGTAGCAGTGAAGGACTGGGGTCGATGATATCGGTGTAACCCTCTCTTAAAAATTGCTGGCCCTGTTCCTAAATTTTGCAATTATTTCTGTCATTTAGATTGTAGTGATAATATTTACTACATTAGTATTACAATCTTGGTTACAATACTACAACTACCACCTTCATAGTTATAATATCACTATAACTATTACTGTCACAGTTACAATACTACCAGTTACATTACCACTGTTACCGCGAAACAACAGTTACCACCGCTACCCTAGTTACAAATACTGTTACAGTTACTAAACCAATATTGCCAATTGTACCATCAACTACTATGACAGTCACAATATCACTGTACCAGCACCACCACCACCACAGTTACAATTATACTACTACTACTTACATTAACCAACACTATACCTCAGTTTTAATATTACTTCATACTATTATCATTCTACTACCTCAGTTGCAACAGCACTTTGCCACGACCATTACAACAGTTACTATTACTGCTATTACCACCACCACCAGTTAAAATACCACTCTATCACCACTACCACAGTTTCAATACCATTCTACCACTACCACAGTTTCAATACCATTCTACCACTGTCACCACTACCACAGTTACATTAACAAATACCATAGTGGCTGGTTGGCTGCTACTGGTTTTCTGTCACTTTCTTTCAAGTTGTGAGAAGCTTACTTAACACTTGGCAATAGCTTTCTTATTTGAATAAAAGAACAATTATCTTATTGAAATTCCAGTCTGTTAAGTGGAGTACTTGTAAGAATAGCTGACATTAACAGAAATTTTATAAATGAAGAGTTTTTCATAATCGTTTGCAATATTTTGTCAATATTTAAAAAAAAACATTCAACAATTTTATTAGGTATTCTAGTTAGATTTGTTTTAAAAGCATATTTTGTTTAGAAAACAATTTATTTGTATTATACAATAAACACGTTTTAATTTCAGCCCTATTTATTTGGTTTCAAAAATTGCAAACTATTGATCTGTGTTTTGTCATTCCTGAAATATTTTAAAAGAATGGGATTGAAATCCAATGATAGAGAATAATACAAAACTTCGCTAGTTTATTAGGAACACCCGTTTCATTGACAACTACCATTTAGAAACCCTTTAGTTTCTTTCACACCATACAGCTCCAACCCTAGCTTGTAACCTACTTTAACATTGGGAACAGGCTCCCTACCAATCATTATTTGCCAGCTCTCATAAGGTCAACAAAAAAGGGAGTAGTAAGTGTCAAGCTTTTTGAAACTATATAAACTGGGACATTTTAAAGGGGTTGTTAAATGATAAAAGATCTATTGGTACAAAAACCTGAAGGTTGGAAATATTAAAGCAGAGTATATATTTTTACTTGAGATATTCCAGACTCATGAATTAGCAGATTGTGTACAGTTATTTCTGCTGTAAAACTGCAATTAAGATCTGTAATGTAATACTTGTTGTGTGGGTAATTAAAATATATAAGACGTAGCCGTTACTCAAATACTCAAGTGAAATATATCACACCCACAGGTCCTAAATTCGGTTTCGACTTTAAATTAAATATGTATTTAAAAGAAGAATAAATTTGAGTCAACAAGATAAACATACTTATTTTTATAACGAAATGTTTGTCAACTATAAACTGATTTTGTAGCCATTTAAATTATTTCTGAATTTCTTATTGAATTCTAATAAACTGTTGTTTTAAATTCCCTTCTCGTTTAATATTTCTGTCTTGTTAAAAAACGTCTTTGTTTTAGTTTTCATGTCATATTTGCAAACACTGCAACCAGTTGGATTACCATTTTGTACGAGACTTCTCCTTTTTTTTTTTTTTTAAATGTTTGGGACGTTATGTAATTGTCTATAAATAGCAATTTCAATTTTTAAGAATATATTTTCTTGATAGACACTGAACAAGGTTCTTTCAGAATTACGATTTCTTAAAACTTGCATTCACGGTGTATGTTCGTAATTTAGCCATTAGAAATGTCGATCTTCACTTTTTAACGTGAACACGTGAGTGTTTATTTACTGAAAAGAAGGATTTAGTTCATATACCAAGTCAAGTGAAAGTACGAAGAGAGCCGGCATTGTTTTTCAAGTTGTCATAAAACCGGAAATATATATACCTACCTACCTATATATAGGTAGGTATCTGTGTGTGAGAGAGAGAGAGAGAAGATCGAAGGTGGATATTACCCATCCATGCTCCGATCATTTTTTTCTTGTATTCCCAATTATAATTAGATACCATGAACATTTTCATTGCCATCGTAATTATGGTTACAATTAAAAGTTTACATGATGTCTTGCCAATTTTGTAATATAACGCCTCGTTAACAATTATCTTATATATTTAACAATCGTTTCCCAAACAGTGCCTATGAGGGTAACCAACTTGTGCCTTCTGAATCTAATTGCATTAATTCAGTTGTCGGTTATTTCCGCAGCTGTTTAAATCAAAATTATAATTTTACCATAAAGAATTCTGAAAGATTTTGCGGTTGAAGTTTTTTTTTTTTTTGACCTTATACTGGAAGACATTAATTCCAGAATAGGAACAATAACCAGTGTGTGTTTTGTGTCTGTAGGATTTAAGGGTGGGGGTGATATGGATACTATCACAAACATTCAATAAATCTTCGTTTGATGATAGCAATGAATTGAGATGGATTCAAGATGGTAAACATATTTTACTGTGTTGTGACTTCACTTTTAATTGACATATCTTATGATCGAAGTTTAAGCCTTCCTTAGGCAGGTAAATAAACAATTAAATAAGATTTTATGTATTTCTGTAATGGGGGGGGGGATAAAGTCTTATTAATTATACCTATGTTCATCAGCATGGCATGGGTTGGACAGGCTCTAATCGGTCCAATGACTGCAGTATGTTCCAGCATGTTTTCAATGGCTGGATGCTTTTCCTAATGCCAACCACTTTACTATGTGCACTGGGCGATTTTCTCGTACCAGTGACACTAGTGAGGTTTTCATGCAGCTTGTAAGCTTATGGAATACAAGAGGAGGGTCTTAATGCTAGCCGATAAGGGTTAAGGTATGAGAGAAAAAGATGGGGCAGAAAAGTTTCTTATTGTAGGGGAGTTATGTGGTTACTCACATTTAGAGTATTTTGGGGAATATCGAATCTGGATAGATGTACAGTTTTGCATTTTTACTTTAAATTATATTTTCATAATATTTAGAACCTTATTTACATATACATCAAATATTTCAAGATGTAATTTTTGGTGTGGACTATTTTTATTTAGTGTTTACTAACAAAGATTCAATATCATTGTGATAATTACTCTCATACAAAATAAACCCATTCTATTATTGAATACCTGTTGCAATTTTAGTAATCAGTTTCAGAGAAATATATTCTACAGCTTTTTTCACACAGAATTATGTAATAAAAATGCTATAAGACCTGTTAATCACAAAACTAGTGTGATAGGTAAAAATGAGGCCAGCAAAGTCTTGACCATGTTGTTGTTGTCTGGCCCTAAGTCAATACTAGTCCAGCAGACCTATGATCAAAAGCATACCAGTTGTCACCATTCTTTTTTTTGGGGGGGGGGGGATCAATTGGATTTTAACCTTTATTTAAGACCAACAATTGCGATTTGTTTGAGGGAGTTTTGGCTTGTATTACTGGTTAGTCAAGTGTTCACATAAAGGTTCCTTTGTAAGCTTATTTTGTTTATTTTAGTCAGCAATCACTTCCAAAACATGAACAATTTTACAGTGAAATTGTACTTTTCAAATGATTGCATCATATTTTAAAGGTCTTGGCATAAACCTGTAGATTATTTATCTATATCCTTAACTATATTATGATATCAGGAGTTGTACAAGTTCAATTCAGGTATCTTCTGGTTGGATGTTTTCTGTCTTATTAGCCACTAAACATAATATTCCTTGTAGATAAATGATTGGCAACTAGAATGACATACATTGTTATTTTACTCTAATTTTCATATTAGACTAATGTTTCGGGAATGTCTTTTGCAAAATAGCACATTGTTACAACTCCTTATGTTTCAAGTCCAAATCCTGCCACGGTCAACTTTACTGTTCATCCTTCCAAGGTTGGTAAAATAAAGTACCAGAGAAATGCTGGAGTTGTTTTACTCAACAATACTCTCAACCTCCCTAAATCTGGGGAAAAAGCAGAATTTGCATATTTTTGGAGCTCGGGTTTTACAGTTGGATGCTCTTATTTATTACTTTTAATTGTTTTATTTTGAAGTGAGAATGTTATCAGTCCAATACACGAGAACAGCGTAATAAAATTGAGATGCATTGCAAAATTAATATCTTTGTCATGTAGTGAGGAATGTAATTTACAAATGTATTTTATATATATACACACACACACACATACAATATGTGTGTGTGTGTATTATATATGCACATACATACAAACCACAGTATCTGAAGCATGACTGTATTTAAGTATTTTATTTCAATAAAACAAGATTTGCTCATTTAAATTGAAAGAAAAGCAAACCTTTTTGTTGAAATGTAAGAATATTTGACATTGTGAGAGGGGAAAAAAAATTGACCTGAAAATAGTGAGTGGCTAACATTCACCTGGGTATATGATTGAGGTCAAGGTTTTAACCTAAATATATTTCCTTTCTTCAGTCAGGAATGTTTATCTTCTCATGTCTCAAAAAGAAAAGAAAAGGCTTTCTTCTTATTGTAATGAAAAATTTAGAACAAATTGTTCTAATAGTAGTAATGTAAAACAATAACATTCTACATTGCAACTGCTCAAACTCATAAAAATGTGTGTAATTGAAATCTGCTAAATATATGCCATTGATTATAGACTACTTCATTGTATTGAATTATTTTATGTCTACCAGTTTTAATGTCACAAAACAAGCAAGTTCTTATCAGTATTCTCATAGTGCCACAAGGTGCAGGGCAGGCATGGCTTTGGAGTTAAAAAGTTTGCAGCCAAGTAATCTCATGTTCAGTCCCACTGGGCAGCAGTTTGCATAGGTGTCTTCTACTATACTCCCAGGCCAATAAAAAATTCGAGTGTATTTGGTAGATAGAAACTGTCTGTGCATTCCCATGCGAGTACACACACACACGTCTGTGTGTGTGTTCATATCTCTTGGTCTTGAAACTGTGCATAAGTTGTAAATGGCTGCCACCATCGGACAATTATTGTCGTTTGTTTTGCAATCTTCTAATGAAAACATGTCCAGTCATTATGCTGATCATGTTCAAAGGACTAAGGGAAACCTTAGCTTGCTTGAAAACAGGTGAGGGTTGGTGACATGAAGAACATCTGGTTGTAGAAAATCTACCTCATTGAATTTCATCTGGCCCATGCAAGCATGGAAAAGTGGATACTGAATCGATGATGACGACCATCGTTGTTGCAATTCTTAAACTATCGCCTGTAACTTGAGATGGAGAGATTAGTGCCACTTTAGTATGCAGCCTACCTTAACTCTAACCCTAATCCCAAACCTTAATCGTAACCCAGATCAGGTCATTTCACAGCATAGACTAGATACTGCAGACTGCACATTAAAGTAGCACCTTGAGATTGCTATATCATTATTTCTTGTGTGTTGCTAAGCAACTGTGGGCTTATGTCTTAAGAAATATTCTCTAATATACACTCATTTTGTGAGATAGTGATTGGCACTTTTATACAACTGGTACATACTTCACTGATTCCAGAAGGATGAAAGATAGTTATTCCCTGTGGGATATCAGCTTAGAATGTAATGGAAAATATATTTAAATATTGGTTTCAAATTTTGGCACAAAGCCAGCACAGTGCTCAACTGTTACTTATTTTATCAACCCCGAAAGGATGAAAGGCAAAGTCGACCTCAATGGAATTTGGACTCATAACGAGAAGACAGATGAAATGCTGCTAACCATTTTGCCCAGCGTGCTAATGATTCTGCCAGCTGGCCACCTTAATGTATATATTTGAATATTACAAAGTTTTCTATTTTAAACTTTTTTATTGGTTTCAGTCTTTGGATGGTGGCCATTTTGGGGCACTGCCCTTTAGGGTTAAGTTGATCAAGTCAACCTGATTCTGTCTGTCTTTTTTTTTTTGCTAAACCACTCTGATATAGCCAACACCGATTGTCAAATAGTGAGACAAACACTCGCATATACATGCACACATATATACTACATTCATTCTTAAGTCATAGATCAACCTAGCACTATGGCAAATACTTACCCAAAGTGTCACACAGTGAGACTAAACCCAAAACTACATGTTGAGACTAAACCCAAAACTACATGTTTACAGTGATGTCAGTCATGTTTCCGTACAAATTCTCCCAATTCATTGCCTTTGATAGATAACATTTTAAAAGATAATACTCCAATCAAATATGTTTTAATAAGTGCAATTACTTATGTGCCATTTTGTTTCAGTGTATAATGGCTACCAATGTGCTTCATCATCTTAAATTATTTTCCCTATATTTTTATGACTATGCAGTTTCACTAAGCAACCTTTGGTTACTCTTGATTACTGTATTATCCTTCACTGATTTGTTTTGAAGTCTGTTGGGAAATTATCTTTTGATATTGTGTGTGTAAGTTATCTATTGTTTATTGTGATCTATCTAAATGTGTACACACACATAGATAAGATCAGTTGCCATATATGTGCTGGACTTTAGGAACTAATAATACTTTAGACACTATGGAAACAACAAATAACAGCTAAGGATCATGTGATAATTTGGTTTTATTAGCAGTACATTATTTACAAGTACCACCTATAGAATCTTAGTAATTAATTAAATGTTGCAATAATTAATCCTCAAAGTTAATTTGCTCAAACATAATAGGTCATATTGGTTTTCCTCTCTATTGAGGCTTGAAATGTGTAACTGCAATATTACCATAAAAGGAATGACTAGGTATTTTGTCATGAAATATATTGTACAGATAGTCTAATTTTGGTTTTTGTTGTTTTAGCTTTTCAAAACAACTCAGTCGATTTTGCTTTAGTTCTCACAGAATTGATTGCAATTTCAGGAACTCACAGGCAAAGTATGATTCTAGCTTTCCTGCAGGAAAGCAAGTGTTTGTAAAACTGATTGTTTATGTAGTAGTAGTAGTAGTTTCAGCATTGCTTTATATTCTACTTGTTAGGTTGAAGTTCAGTAACCTTGTTTGGTCTGGTGCAATTATACTATTGCATATTTTTATTTGGGTCATAGTTACTTTTGATATAGGCTTGATTCTTTGTTACATTGAGGAGGCAAATGATAGTAAGAGAAGGAAACCTACTGAGCTGGTGGAGTTATTGCTAAAGCGAGGTGGGATGTAAGTTTGCAGGCCAGTCCCTCTGCAGAGCTTACAACATGCACGGTTTCACCAAAGGCCAGTAGAAGGAACATCATCTAGTTGGCTGTGAAGACAGTGGTGGTTGCCTCAAGGTGGCCATGGATCAGGAGATGCGAGCCCTGAAAGAAGCAGTGCTATCAAGGCTAGTGCTAACTGGACACAAACTGGGGCTTGATCAACCATGGCTGGGTTGTGTGGGTTAGTGTCTGATGTAAGACCTAAAACACCTAATGACCCCAGGAAACATCACAGATGATGTGTCCCATGTTGCAGCACAGGATGATGTATAGAAAATCTGTATATATGTGTATGGATAAATATAGATAGGTGTGTGTGCACGCGCGTATACACACACACACAGTAGATATGTGTGTGTATGTGTATACGTGTGTATATATAAGCACATGATGTACGTGTGTATAAATAAGCACATGACTTATGTGTATAAGTACGTGTGTATATATATATACACACACATTGTGTATATATATACACACACACTGTGTGTGTGTGTATGTATATGTGTAAATGGGTATATTGTGTGTATGTATATGGTGATTTTATTGAACCAAAATTACTAGTTAATTAATGGAATATTTTAAAATTGAATTCCTTTTCTTCCTTGAATGAATAAATTTAGACTTTATTTAATGAAATCTGTAAAACGTATTAAGTCTTTTTTGCCTTATTTCCTTTATTTTTAAACACAGTTCTCTACAATTTCTAATTTACTCTTTTTTTCAGTACGTTATCTTATCTAACTTTTTTTTACCCTTTAATTGTAAAATTAAATTTCATGATTCTTCCAGTAATGATTTTAAATATCTACCAAAAAATAGAGTTGGTAATTTCTGCATATCATGCTGCCTCAACAAAATTGACATATCTCAACAAAAATAGTTTCAAACATGACATTTCTCAACAAAAGATAGTATATAAAACAGTTTTTTTATAGTTAAGGGTAAAGAAATTTTGAGTGGACATATCTGATTTCTGCAATAAAAAGGTTCAATTTTTGTAAGCATATCAGTAACAGATTAAGAGATATAGCTTCTGTAAGAGATATAGCTTCTGTATAGCTTCAAATATCTATTCTATCTCAAATGCATGCATATGACTTAATTTATGCATATCATATATATTCAGATATAATAACCCACTTATATATAATGTACCCTGTTTTATAGACAATGGAAAAATTTGTCTTGTGTATCTCATTACGTCTCGTAATAATTGTTTGGTTGTTTTAATAATTTGTAACTCTTTTGGGACATACAATAATACATCTACATTCATAAATTTCTCTTAAGAAAGCTTTCAAATAATCATATTTTTGCTTACTTTTCATAGAAAGTAAACTTTGAACTTTACCAGTATTAATTGTAAAAGTGCACCTGTTGTATATAAGTCAACATGTTATTGTTTTTATCTTTATTGTTTGGAAAATTGATTTCATTTTGATAATGACATATGTCACAGGAGGGCAAATGAAGTCAGTCATGGGCAAACTGTGGCACATGGGACTTTTCTGACTGGCATGCCTAATAACAAATTACCTTGAATCTTTTTAGTTGTGCAGCCTGCCTGCTGATGAGCCATATCTCATGTGGTTTGCTTCTCAGAAAATGTTGTCTGTCTGGTTTAAGCTGTTCAAATAAGAATTTTTTAAAACTCCCCCTGAGTCTTGTATTACACATTTCTTTAAAAAGAGCAGTCTTTGGATTTTTCTGTTTTGTACATCAAGTATTTAGGATTAAGCAAGTTTTTAAAATTAAAGAAAAATCTTTAAATAGTATATGTTTAATATGTTAATCATTTTCATAAAATAAAAAACAATTTTATATAATTTATAAATAGTAATATATATATAT
>JAOPUL010005855.1:57189346-57199431 GCA_027564515.1 Octopus rubescens | reverse complement strand
CCCCGGCTTGCCGGCTCCAGTCAAACCGTCCAACCCATGCTTGCATGGAAAGCGGACGTTAAAGGATGATGATGATATTTACACAAAGTATGATTGTTTAGGGAATAAAGGAAGTTTAATTTTAATGCTTTTGTTTTCTCTGTTGCTTGTGCTGTTTTTTTTTAAAAGTAGGTTGAGTTCAGAAGTGTGTTAAGGTGTTGTTCCTCAACACCAGGTCAACTTTAATCTTATGATTGACTTATGATCAATGGCATTACAGTTATAACCATCCTGACTTCTTGGTGGTGTCTCGCAGACTTTATTATCCAGTATACCTTTCCTTTGTGTAAGATGATAGTGTTTTGAGAAAGATTTGGTTGCTCTCTCTAGCAGGTTGCTCTCTTGTTGACTCATTAAAATGGGGTGTGTAACCTAGTGAGTAGGTGTGTGTGTTTTAAATTACTAATTGTTTTATCTTGAATACTATGTTTTGTTATATCCTGTTTCTGGTTGTCATTTATGATATCTATGTACTGCGTTAAAATGTTTATGGAATGTTACAAATCCTGTCATCATTAAAGACTATTCAACCTATTGGGATTTGAGGGTTGTAGTTTTGTTTCTATTAACATTGCAGTGCGAATATCATGCATGTTTTAGTTGCATCAAGAGTTTTTTTTAGGCCATTTGTATGTTATATTTCTTTTATATAACACTTGAACTACATTGAGATTTCTCATGCATTTTGTGAGTCGTGGTTGATTGATTGCTTTTGTCATCAACATTGAGAAGATTATGCTTCGCACTGGTGACTTTAATAGGGAGGTAATAAATATTACTTTTGGTGTTCTGTTTAGGCGGTGGTTTTAGTGCTTTAGGCTCTTTGTTTGTGTGTTTTGTACTGGGGCCCTGCTACCTTTTTAACATTCTGGTTTTGTTTCAATTTTTTTTTTTTCATGCCTTAGTGTTGATCTATGTATTCCAGATGTGATGGTTTCGTTTTAATATCTTTTTTCCATGTTAGCTTAGCTTAGGCTGAAAATACTCAAGGCAGGATTTTTACAACTGGATGCTCTTCTTGCCGTCAACACTTACCTGTTTCTGTGTTTCTGAAAATGCTGAGTTAGCGGACAACTATTTTACAGAAAATGTCATCAAAGATCACCAGTTGGAACTGCAAACAATGATATTAGCAGTTGTAGCTGTAATTCAGCATAGTTTGTAAGCGCGCACGCATGCATGCACACATACACACACACACACACACATTGTATCACTATGTAAATTAACCCTCATGTAATGTGTGTATTTTATCAGATTGAATTAGAAAAACAGGAAAATCAATCACTATTCATATTTCACTCATTTTTCTTTGGTATATTATCAACCAAAAGTACAAATGTCTATTATTTTGTAGGTTATGATTTATATTAGTTATGGATGAGAGAGATTTAATTGATGTCATCATTACAATTAACTTTTTCATTTTGGTTAATTAATTTTCAGGTATATTCACAAGTCAGTTTTTTTTTTTTCTAATTATTATTGCATGAGTGTAGATAAAAGTTAATATTGATTGTCCTTTTCACACTCATTGCGCACACAGTTATATATAAATATACATATCCATATTTTGTTGGGCTGGAAACTATATATCTAATTTTCTATGTGGTTGTTTCTTATTTTTCTTAAGGAAACTTAAAGGGGGGGAGGGGCAACTGAACCTTTTCATATTTCTGATGTAAACAGTTTCATTAAATCCTTTGTAAGAAGAATGTTCTGTAGCTGCTGTAGTTACTATATATATATATATCTAACCATTAGAGATCATTTATGTAAATTAGAGATCTTGTAACTTGGAGAAAAGTTGGACACCTGAAATAATGGAAAGATTACAATTAACTTGGATTTATTTATATTCCTTTGAGTATTCTAATTTTTTTTTAATGGACTTAAAATTTTTAGTAAATATATTAGATATTTATAAAACATCATTCAATAATAAATTTATTTCAAAATAGATTACATTTTTGTACTTCGATTTTTATTTTAACAAAACCACTAGTTATTTGTTTATTAACTACTTTTTAAAAATTTCATGGCTGCAGTCTGATGACTGAAACAATTGAAAGATAAGATATCGTTTTAATGGTATATCTCAGAGAGGGTACAGCTATAAATAATAAGCATGTAATGTATAGGATTAAAAAGCCCTTGGATGGAAAAATAAATGCTGAAGTCTACTTGCGAGACTTGAATCCCATGTCTTTTGTACCTATGGCAGGCAGACCTGCTAACCAATTACATTAAAGTAACTCTTGGTCCTTCTTTCTTCAAATTAGATACTTTGATCTAACAAGTGAGAAATCAGGGCTGTTTACATTTAAAAATGGAGGTATCAAAGATTATTACTTTAGTAGAATTGATTAGCATGTATCATGAGTATAGAAGTTTCATTGCTCAAGTCCAGAAGGTATCCGTCGACCTTTTTTTTTTCCAGCCAAGGGTTTTCATCCAATATATTCTAAGCTAGTATTCATACAACTGTATCCACTTTGAGATACATTGTTAAAATTTATTTTTAAAAAATGTTTTATCAAATCAATTTTAGAGAGCTAATTTTAAACCTTCAATGTCACAAAGATATCAAGTAATTTAGAATCCCCCCCCCCCCAACACATTATTAGATATTGACTCAGGAAACATTACTTTTAAACAAGCCATAAGCAAAAACAAAACAAATAAAAACAGACTGCTCTAACCCAATGAACATCATTCAGTTGTTTTACGTGCAAATGTTTATTCATTGTGTTGGTGATGGTAATCAATAGTTTAAATGGTTTTATTTAGAAATGAATATTGTATTGCTTGTTGCAAGTTTATACCTGAAGCTGTTATTGTAATCTTAAGCAAACTTGTAGACTACAGCAAATGAATAACTGACTTCTATTTTAGAATCTACATATTACCTTTCAACTTTCCATGTCTTTGAATATTTCTTTGTCATTAGCCTTAACTGTTAGTAATATAAGTTAAATTTATTAAAAGAAAGTTAAGTAGATATCAGTTTTATTCTGTGATGACATTTCTTGACATTTTATAGCTGCTGAAATTATTGGTATTTAGTGAAATAAGTTATAGATACAATATAGTTGTTTAATCCCAGGGCAACCCTGATTTAGCAAACCTATGAGCAGTTATTCAAGCTATGACCAGTGTATTTTAGGGAATATATAATACATTATTGAATGTGTCCTTTCTCAGCACAATATTATGATTCAAGAATGATTTGGTTGCTATATCTAGATGGTTGCATGATCATGTAGCGTAGAGAGCATATTTAGTAGCAGGAGTGAATTGCAAGTGGTGGCACATCCTGCAAGACATCTTGGGCATGAAAGATAATTCTATGCACTGACTGTCTGCAAACTTCCCTGCTTCATAAACTGGAGCCAATTCTTTTGATCCCTTGCCAAAAGCATCTGAAGTAACTTCCGGTAAAAGCACATCTGCAACATAGTTGGGTCTGCATGACATTGACACTGAGACCCATCTCTTCAGGGTCAGAAGATACTTCAGCTCTCAACAATTATTGATACTTTAGAAAGTTAAGGTGATTCCCACAATAGAACATTGCTCTAACATCTGGGAAGATGGTGTTGCTGCTGCTGTGCGTGTGCACGTGTGTGCACACACTGCATCTAGAAAAGGACCATCTAATGGATTGGCATAAAGTCACCCTCAGACATGCACCACTTCTGGCCCACTGAAGTGTGCTACCTCCTCCCTTTGTCTTTTCTACTGCTACTATAATGGCTTCTGCTCCTTGGAACTAGCTGGGCTCATGTGACTTCCACTCAGGCATTCTTGTCTGACTTGTCTCTAATCATCCTTGTTGTGTCTCTCCTCTCCAGACCCTATATTTGGTCATTCCTTACTAGGATTTCCTCTGTTCATATCTCTCCTGTGGGTGTTGACTTACAAAGGTTCACAAGGAATGAGGGTTGCAAAGGTCAAGTGCATTACTCCTTCCTCCCTATCTGCTAAGTGTTAAAAAAAAAAAAAAAAAATGAAAAAGCAGAATCCTTCCCTTAACTGCTTCTCATCCATGATGATTCTATAAGCAGTGCTCCTATGGAGAAAAAATTGCTGCCTGCTTTAGACAACTCCACTAACATACTGGTTAATTATTGGCACTTTAAATACTGTGCACTTTGGGAGATAAAACAATAAAATTAAAAGCTTGAATGAGCTCTCAGGATGTTATGTTTAAACATTATTGCATACACGTGGTTATAATATCAAGTAATTGTTTCAGAATTATTGATATAATAATGATGATTATGATGATAATCCTTTCTACTATAGGCACAAGGCCTGAAATTTGCTGGGAGACTAATTGATTACATTGATTCCAGTGCTCAACTGGTACTTATTTCATTGACCCTGAAAGGAGGAAAAGCAGTCAGCCTCAGCAGGATTTGAACTCGTAAAGAGCTGAAAGAAATGCCACTCTGCATTTTGTCTGGTGTGTTAATAATGATTCTGCCAGCTCACCTGAGTAGTGTTTGCATGTGTACGAATTTCCATTTTCATACAAAACATATTTATCCTTGAATAGGATAAAAAAAAAAGATGGGGGAAATAATGTCTGGGGTTAATTGGATTTAACTATTAATACACATTACACAGACAAACTAAATATTACCTATTTTGCCTCACCTCAAGTGCATGGCCATGTTCTTGACAGCATGACTGGAAGTAAGTTATATTTATTGTCCAAGAAATATAACAAAAAGTTTAAATTATGATAATAATGTTATTATTTTTGCTATGATAATGATAATATGCTTGTAATCATAGTTAAGATGCAGTTTTTCTCAGAACAAAAAAAAAAAACATAAATGATTCAAATTCTGAATTGTACTGTGGGTTTGAAATTCATAGCCTTCACTAACATATACATACATATACTCACACAGGCAAACGATTTTGTGTGTAGGGCAGCTTGAGCAGCAATTATAACAAATCTGATTAAACATTCTTATTTCCATACACTGTAATACTAAAGTCAGGGCATATTATACATGACTTTTTCTTCAGGGATTTCTTTTCCCATAATTAGTGGTGCTTGTTATGCATAAGTGCATATTATGCATGAATACAGTATTTAAAATAGTGTGGATATTTTTATGCAGGACAAGCCTTTATATTAGGGAGTGTTAACATATTTTTTCTAAAACAAGTCAATTAATAGTTTGTTATAGGTTTTGATAATTCTCAACAATTTTTGATTTATTATATAACTTTTTATCATGTAACAAAATAGATAAGGAAAATGTCTGGATAGAGAGAAATACTAAGAGGACTTGTTAAAATCTTTTCTGCCAAAGTTTTGTTTGTTCTCAGATTAAGTCATTAGATAATGGGTTATTCCTCTCATAATTAAACATTTTCATTTATGAATATTGTCATTCTGGCCCTAGAATATATTGAATATCCCATGCATGTATTATAAAGTTATGAATATAGAATTAAAAATAACTAAGAACTGCATTTGTATATAATTAGCCTATATATCACTATTTCTTGCAGAATCTTCATTGACATTTCATGAAAATCTAGATTTCTTGGGAATCTTGGTTGAGAAACACTGCTTACTCAAAATCATATAAGTTCATTGAAAAGTATTAAGTAGAAATTAACATTGTTTTTGTACTGATGTTCAGTGAAATTTGTTATTAAATAAGAGAAATACATCATGTTGATATGGATTTACAGTCACAGATCTTTACTTGATGGACAATATAAAATATGAAGTTAGTTACTGGAATATCAACTGTTTCTTGTAAGAGTGGCAAATTATCGGAGTCATTAGAGCATTGGATAGATTGTCTACAGTATTTGTTCAGATTCTCAGCACTCCTGAATTCAAAGATTGTTGAGGTCAACTTTGCTTTTCATCCTTTCGATGTTGATAAAGTACCAGTTTAGGGTGGATTGATGGAGTATTTATAAATTAATCTTTTGCTTCCAAATATGAACTTATACAAGGAACATTCTTCATGTAATGATTGCAATACACTGCCAACATATATTAAACCAATTTTTCTTTTAGTCTCTTGCAGAGTTTTAGTGATATCATAATTATGTAGTTACACATTCTAATCCTAAAATTAACATTGGAATTTTGTGGCCTGAAAAAAATTCTTTTATAATGATGGCTATATTTCAACCAGTCATTTTTCTGCCTCCTACTTATAATGAATGATATGGGTGCAGCTTTAAAATGTTCTTGTATCTAAATTGTTTTAAATACCAAAGCTGTCTTAAATTTACACATGACTATGGTGTAACAACAATCATTCTAACCTACTCATATTTTATATTTATCTTATTTGTTGTGTGTGTGTATATTCACTCTCAAATGTGTTTGATAGTGTTGATTAGTGTTCATTTGTATCTTAATCTAAATAAGTATAGTATCACTCACTGAGTTTAATACTCTTGAGCAAGACACATGTCAGAACAATAGAGCTTTATGCGTAGTTAAAAACATTAGACCATTTATAAACAAATTAGTAATTTAAGATTGTCTATTGTTTATTCATTTATTTGTTGTAGCTTAATTGGAACTGTTTATTTGCTTGTAAAATTGAAAATGTTTACATCTTTGCCTTTTCTACTGCTAATAGAGTGGCCTTCTTTTCCTTGAAGCTGGCCGGTCTCATGCCACCTCTACTTGGGCTGTCTTGACTCTTCTCCTCTTGATATACTATGTCCAGTCTTTCCTTTCCAGAGAATCAGTCTCCTGAAATTCCCTTCATGCTCATGTTTTTGCTGCAGCTTATTGACTTGCAAACGCTTCAAGTTAAATATTGACAAAACTTCAATCTCACTGGTCTCTCGTAGGGTCTGGAAAGACCATGGGTACAACTCCTTCCTCCAGTTTAAACCAATAAAAGATAATAAAAAAGGTCATGTTGTAGTGAGCTTCAGTCGTTGTGGAAGGTTTTGACAAAGTAATTATGACTTGGTATCAACTTAGTAATGAGTAGGATTTGGTTTGGTGCTTCACTTTCTAAGTTCAGAACTTGTTAGGGTTAGTTTAATCCTTCTGTAATTTATAAAATATGTACTGGTAATTTGCTGAGGTCTATTCAGTTGGCTACATATTTTATAAAAACATCATCTGCCGGAAAAAGAATTCATTTTGTATATTATTTGCGTGTTTTTTTAAAACAAAATTACAAGCTATTATCTGAAATTGGACATTATTATTATGTTTAATTACTAGGTATTTTCCTTTGTCCTCACCTATTTAAAATGTTTACTGTTACTTTTAGTCTGTGTTCTTGCACCTAGTTTATATTTATAGTTTGGTATGTTCATAGTAGAAATATTTTGTATAGTCAATCCAATAAGTCAACATCATTGGGATACGACTGGAAATTTTGTCTTCATCTAGTTTGACAAATCTGTTCTATAGAACAAATTCCTTTATATGCTGAAAACTTTAGATGGAGTTGAATTGATCACAGCATATCATTTTACTAGCCTTAATTCAGCTAGGTGGACTGGGTCAGTAACAATAAGGATCTTGCAATAGATATTGCAGCACCAGAATATTAACACTTGATTATTGGGTCTCTAGGCTGACTAGATCAGTTGTTCATTTAACATCCACTTTTCCATGCTTGCATAGGTCAGGCAGAATTTGCTGAGGTAGATTTTCTACGGGCAGATACCCTTCCTGTTGCCAACCCTCACTTATTTCCAAGCAAGATGATATTTCTCCTTGTATGATGGTGATACTCATTTACAACCATTGAGTAATGTCAAGACAAGGTACACACACACACACACACACACACACGATGGATTTCTTCCAGTATCTGCTCACCAAATCCACTCTCAAGGATTTTATCAGCTTGGGACTATAATAGAAGGCGTTTGCGAAGCCAAACGGTGGGACTGAATCCGGGACCACATGGCTGGGAGGCTTCTCAACTATACAACCATGCCTGCGTCTTTCTTAGTATTTGGTATTCATCAAATAATTCTGTTTATCATGTCTTTATATATTACAATACACCATCATCATCATCATCATCATCATCATTTAACATCTGTTTTCCATGATGGCATGGGTTTGATGGCTCGACAGGAAATGGCAAGGCCAGGGACTGCACCAGGTTCCATAGTCAGTTTTGGCTTGGTTTCTATAGCTGGATGCTCTTCCTAGTGCCAACCACTTGACAGAATTATTGGGTACTTTTTACGCAGCACCATCACCAGTGCTTTTTATGTGACACTAGCACCACTGCTTTTTATGTGGCTCCAGTACCCACACCAATGCTTTTTACATGGCACTTTAGTTTTAGGATCTCAATTCTGTTGTGGTGGGCGGGTCTTCTTGAGTACAACAACGTGCCATGTATCTCGGTCCTCTGTCATCTCCTTTATAAGGTTCAGCATTTGAAGATTGGCCTTCAATACTTCGTCCCATATCTTCCTCGGCCTCCCTCCTCCACAACTTCCTTCCACTTTAGGTGATCTGCACTTCTTTATGCAACTGTCCACATCCATCTGCATCACATGACCAAACCAGCGCAGTTGCCTGTCTTGCACACTGCATATAATTCCTCTTATGCCCAACTTATCCCTCAATACACCAGTGCGCTGTTGCACATGCACATTGACATCGCATACCCAGCAGAGCATACCAGCATTGTTCCTTTCCAGCCTTCACATGTCCTCCGCATTCAGGGCCCATGTCTCACTACCATGCATCATCGCATTTTGTACACAAGCATCATAAATCTTCCCTTCACTCGAAGAGAGAGACCTTTGGTTGCCAACAGAGGTAAAAGCTCTAATTGCTTTATATGCCTGTGTAGTGAAGGCATATGGCCTGGTGCTTAGAGTTTTGCACTCACAATCGTAAAATCAAGGTTTTGATTCTGGGACAGGGCAATGCGTTGTGTTCTTGAGCAAAACATTCATTTCATGTTGCCCCAGTCTACTCAGCTGTAAATAAGTAACCCTGACATGGACTGACATCCTGTTCAGGGAGAATGTTGTGATCTCGGTCACTTGTAAACTGGGTAACTGGCCCTATGATTTTGAGGACTTGAGACTGTCATGTAAAACCTTGATTTAGCAAAACATCCAAAATAATGTGACAGCCGGAGGGAGAGAGGGTTGCTTCAGCACTCAACTGGTACCCATTACAGCTGAGTAAACTGGAGCAATGTTAAATGAAGTATCTTGCTCAAGAATACAACACACTGCAAAGTCCAGGAATTGAACTCACTACCTTATGGTCATGACTACCAGATTAAGTCTGCCATCCAAGGATGGAATGATCCATTTGATAAGCTTCAACACAATTTGGTTTCTCTCAACCAAATTCCATTTATAAGACTTTAGTTAACCTGGGGTTGTGACAAAAGACAGTTTGTTAACTTTACATGCAGTGGGATTGAACTGGTACTGTGTAGTTTGGAAAGCAAATATCTTAACTACCCAGGCATACATGTACTTGCAGTTCAGAACACAAGTGCCATCAGCCCTGGCTTTATTTTTTTTACTTTCATGGGAATTGGTAAATATAATGAGATCGTTACCATGCAGTAGGGTAAGAAACGTAAACATACTTAATGAAATGAGAACTAAAAAGCTAATTAGAAGAAAAAAAAAACAAAAAAAAAAACAAACAAAAAAAAAGCAGAAAAAGACTGATGAAAGACAGGTAGAAGAGGGGAACAACTCTATAAATGTTCCAACATTATTAGACCTCTTCTGCAAAGCATAGCCTTCTCCATACTTCACCAATGATGATGCGATGACGATGACAATGATAATGATGATGATGATGATGATGATGATGATGATGATGATAGTGATGATGATGATAATGATGATGATGATGATGATGATGATGATGAGAGAATCACTAAGTAGATGTGTAATATTGTAGATGAGGAGAAGGCGGCGAGCTGGCAGAGTCGTTATCGCGCCGGAAGAAACTGCTTAGCGGCAATTTTTCCGACTTTACGTTCTGAGTTCAAATGCCGCCGGGGTCGACTTTGCCTTTCATCCTT
>JAOPUL010005855.1:57175282-57187234 GCA_027564515.1 Octopus rubescens | reverse complement strand
AGTACCAGGCTTGAAAAAATAAGTACTGGGGTCGATTCATTCGACTAATAATTTCAAGGCGGTGCCCCAGCATGGCCGCGGTCTGATGACTGAAATAAGTAAAAGATACATATACATACACACACACATATACACAGACGACAGAAATAAATGGACACCTTATAATCGTTAAAATTTATTTAGATCTGAAATTATACATTCAAATTGTTCATTAGTTATTATAATGTGAATATATAATATTTAGTAGTCATACCCTTTGCATATTTCAATGCAACGACCCTATAAGGCATGCTACTGATCTGATGACGAATATTCTCTTGAGGAATTTCTTGCGAAGTTTCATGCAGTAATCTAAAAAAATATGGCTTTGAGGATGCTTTCTTGTTCTTTTTACAAAGTGTCTTGTCCATTATGCCACAGAGGTGTTCAATAGGGTTCATATCTTGTGACTGGCTTGGCCATGGAAGCTTTTAATGCCATTCTCTTCCAACCAATCTTGGGTATTTTCAGCCGTGTAACAAGGAGCCCAATCTTCCATAAATAAAGAGTCTTCTTTAATCATTTCACCCCTGGAGAAGATTGACGGAATCCTTTCTGCAATATGGACACACATTTATCTGAGTTTATGTTTCCCACACAGTCCACCAGCTCTGATCGATCATTGTTCCAAATTGCTCCCCAGACCACCACAGAATAGCCGCCATGTTTCATTGTTGGGTGCAATCTTTTCATGTCAAATTCTTGATCACAGAGTCTCCAGGCCCACGCTCGACCACTGTCAGAAAATACAGCAAATCTGGACTCATCAGACAATATGACAGTGACCCAAAATGCTAGTGGCCTCTCCACCATCTCACTGGCCCAATCTTTTCTCCGTTTGATATTGGCTGGTCTGCCATAATAGCCAAGTTTGTGGAGATACCTGACAACTGTTCTGGGACTGACATCAACTTGTTCTGCTATGTCAGAGGCCTTGCAATAAGGATTATCCTCCACACTTCTCTTAACAAAGCGAAGGGTCCTGTCAGAGGGCACTGGTCGACTTGAGTGAGGTGATGTGGATTCCTTCCCCTCTCTGGTGAATTGTTTCATGATCTATATATTTCTTCCTTAATTGTATTAGCATTACAACCTGCTGTTATGCTTTAGGACATCTTAATATATTAATTATATATATTATTTATATTTATTTATATATATATATGTATGTATGTATATTTATTATATATGTACATATATTTATTTATATATGTAGGTATATTTATTTATATATGTATGTATATTTATTTATATATGTATGTATATTTATTTATATATGTATGCATATTTATTTATATATGTATGTATATTTATTTACATATGTATATATATGTATGTATATTTATATACACATGTATGTGTGTATATATATATATGTGTGTGTGTGCGTGTGTATGCATTCCTTGTAATCATAAAAGCTATATTTTATGTTGCTAATCTGTCCCCCCACCTCACCTGAATAATTATTACTATTTTATTTGTCTTAAATTTCAGAAATTGCTTCCGTGATTGCCACTTATACTGCGACTGGCCCTGAGCAACTGTCCCTGCAGCCAGGCCAGTTGATACAGGTGCGCAAGAAGAGTCAGAGTGGCTGGTGGGAAGGTGAATTGCAGGTAAGAAAATAGTTGTGTTTATGAGGCGGTGTGTGTGTGTGTGGCCTAGTGGTTAACATGTTGCACTCGTGATCGCGAGGTCATCGGTTCGATTCCCAGACCGGGCAGTGCATTGTGGTCTTGAGCAAAACACTTCTTTTCACTATGCTCTGCGATCACTTTGACATCGAATGGGTGGCACATTGTGCACCGGTACAGGCAATGTCTATTTGATGAAAGGAATTGGATTTATCTGCAGCACACCCATTTGATTACTGTAAACAAATCATCCGTGTAGGTTCTCCAGCAAGAAACTACAGAACTGTCCTTCTCAAACTCGAGAGACTACCATTAATAATAATAATAATAATAATAAAGATTGAGAGTGGTGTCAGGGAAATACAGGAGCATTGGAGCTATGTTAGTATGATGTTAGTAGATTGAAAATGGTATTAATGAAGTGACTGATATTTACAGGTGTGTTAGTGCTGTGCTGGTATGGTGTTAGCATATCGAGGATGGTGTAAGGGAATTGTCTGATATTTAACTGAGCATCAGGGCTCTGTCCATATGGTATGATATGGAGATTTTGCATAATGTAAATGGATGATGCATACTGGGTTAAACAGACAGTACCTTCGAAGGAAAGGTACCTATGATGGAAGTGGAGCAAAGATGACTTAAGAACACATTGGTGACTGTGCTGGTGCCAGTGTCACGTAAAATGCACCTAGTGCCCTCTGTAAAGTGGTTGGCATTATGAAGGGCATCATACCAAAGAAGACAATGAAGCTTGACACACTCCTTTGGCTTGCCAGCTCCTTGTTGAACTGTTTAGCCCATGCCAGCATGGAAAATGGTCTTTAAATGGTGTTGGTGTGATGAGGACATGTAATTGAGATACTGTGAAAGATATTGTGTTGTAATCGTCTTGGCTAATCCATGTTAGTTTGGAAGAAAATAAAAAAAATGAATCTAAAATACATGCTAACCATAATGCTGATGCTGTTGTTATTTAGCCCCAGGCTAGCCTGGATCAAACAGACCTATAATCAAAGGCTTGCTATCTCATTACCATCCCATTTCATTTAATTCTGGAACATTCTTTGGATGAGTTGGCAAGACAGACAGACAGACAGACAGACAAAGAAAGCCTTGTGCAAAAAGGTGAATCAGTAACCTATCGAAACCCAGATCAAGAAGAAGAAAAAGGGTTGGCAGGAAACCCGTGGAAAGTTCTATACAAGGCGCACTCTCTAATGGACACCCTAAGGGAGATGGAAGCATTACAAACCAAAAGCAATATGGAGAAGGTCCACAGAAACTGAAGCACTGGTAGATGGTGGTACCTGCAATTCATTGTCAGAGATCGAGGGGGGGTGGGGGTGGATATCATTTTGCTGTCCTGTGTTCCATACAGAGTCAAAGGATTTATCAACATTAACCTATGCATGTCCTTCATTCTTTGTAAGATGTTGAGATGTGATTTGAGTAGATTGGGCTGCTACTTTTAACAGGTCAAGCAACTGTATAGAGGCTCCCTTGGTAGGGGCACTGGCAATAATGATGACCAATGGTATCAGTGTTTAGTGAAAGATATTCTGGAAGAAAGTATGGAAATAAAGTGGACATTAGTGTTTATATTATATTTGCCAACATTTTCAATCCTAAATGATTTTAATAAATTTCTTTCTGCTTTTTTTTTTCTTTTCTTTTTACAGGCCCGCGGACAAAAAAGAAAGATGGGTTGGTTTCCTGCAAATTATGTAAAACTGCTTGGCTCCTCTAGTGCACGATCAACTCCTGATCACCATCAAGGGATGTCTCCTAGCCCTCAGCTGCAGAACATGGTATGCTATAGCATAACATGTCATTTCTTGTTAATACTTTGTTTGAGCTATTTGCAGTTTTGTTATGTCTGTCTGTCTGTCTATATATTTGTGTGTGTGTGTGTGTGTATATATATATATATATATATATACACACACACATTGTTTCATTAAAGTTATTAAAGAAATAAAGTAAAAAAATAAATACAACAACAACAATAATAATAATCCTTTCTATACTGGGCACAAAGGCCTGAAATTTTCAAGGATGGGGGTAGTCAATTCAATCGACCCCAGTACTCAACTGGTACTTATTTCATCGACCCTGAAAGGATGAAAGGCAAAGTTGACCCCGGCGGCATTTGAACTCGGAACGTAAAGTCGGAAAAATATGTGTGTGTGTGTGTGTGTGTGTGAATATGTACATACAAGTATATATTCATTTGTTGTTTGTTTATTGAAGTATAGTTGTGTCCCTCTATGTTAAAGTGCAATTTGGGAATTTGATAGAAATGGATAAAATAAAAACCAGACTGAAATAAATACAAGGGGCAATATGATAGTTCAAAATCATTGAAGGTGGTGCTTTAGCATAATTGCAAACCATTGAGTAAAACTAGTCAAATAATATATAAAATATAGGATTTATTGACTAGAAACTATTAAATATAATGTTTCCATCTTGGGTTAAAATACACCAAATTATTCTTAAGAGTGAACACTTGAAGCAAATCATTTGAATTCCATTCAACTGTTTTTCATCTGCTGCTAGATAAAGCCTCATCATGCTGTTGCTGGCTTATATCTATCTATTGCAAGCTTACCTTTTTCTACACTGTCCAATTGTGGATTGGACAGTGCTCCAAAGGTTGGGTGATTTAGTCCTGGCCTGAGTTCAGAATGCAACAAGTTGAAACCCATACCACAAGGTTTCTCGTCTAGCACTAACAATTCTGCCAATCTACTGGAGTCTACATTATTTATTGACCTTGAAAAGATGAAAAGTAAAGTTGACCAGTGAAATTTGAATTCAAAGAGCTGGAATTCTGCAAGAATTCTGTTGTTCTAAATAACTCTGCCGATTCACCATCATATGCAAAATAATTCGTTTCTACACATGTAAATAATAGTGAGTCAAGAAATTTAAGCATGTAGTATTAAAAAATAAAATATATGTTGATAGAAAAAAAAAAATCTTCCACTAATTATTTCTGGCAAATATGAAAGAGAACTCTTGGTATGTTTCTGCTTTTCGAGTATCTTCAGCTGAGTTAACTTGCTGTAACTTTCTGAAGTGGTAGCCAAACAAACCTAGAGACTCATGATTGCAAAGTAAGCTTTTTAACCATATGGACATATCTATACCCAGTTAATTGATAAAAAAAAAAAAAAAATAGTCCTAGATTCCTGGAGATTTACCCCTTTAGCATTCACATTATTCTGTCAAAAGTAATGCTAATTTATTCTCATTGTTTTGAATTAATTTTGCATTATCTTGTAGCTTTGAGATTTTGATGAGGTAACTACTAATTTTTAGAATGATATTGTAGGGTTGATGTGAGAAGTTAGGCAGTGTGAACATAAAACGGAGAATATTGTGGCCAGTTTAAATACTAAAGGGTTAAAAGCAAGTTACTGTATTGCACAAAATAGAATGTTTGAATATACTAACTGTTCCAATTAGAAAGCAGTATGGATCTTTTATTCAGCTGTAGATTATTTTTGTAGGTGGAAGAGCTTTTTCTTCTTTCCTTTGTTCTTTGACACTAAACTGAGTAACTGCCAGCCAGAAAAGGGATGGTGTGTGATGTATGAAGGAAGTGAAAAGAATGATTATATCTTACACACAATCCTATTTTTAAAAAAAACTTAATCTCTTGTTTAACCCTTTAGCATTCAGATTACTCTGTCAAATGTAACGCTTATATATTCACACGCTTTGAATTAATCATACATTATCTCATAGCTTTGAGATTTTAATGATGTGATTGTTTATATTTAGAATGACATTGTATGATAGGTATGAGAGGCCAGATCTAGGCAGTTTGAACATAAAACCGGCAGAATATTTGGGCCAGATATGGCCGGTTTAAATGCTAACGGGTTAACCATACATTATCTTGTAGCTTCAAGATTTTGATAATGTGGTTGTTTATTTTTAGAATGACATTGAAGGATAGGTATGATGGGCCTGATCTGGCCAGTTTGAATGTAAAACTGGTTGAATATTTGGGCCGGATATAGCTGCTTTAAATGCTAAGGAGTTAAACCATTCTTTATTCTATGTATGACATTTTAATTATACTCTATGCCGCAAATGTCTTTTCCTCCAGTAACTTGCATCTCTGCTCCTCCTCATAACTTGAAACGTTTGCCCCCTCCAAAAAAAAGAACAATAACTAAATTTCAAATGGTAAGATACCACCTCTGTGAAATGATTTATACCCACACACTTACATCTGCGTGTATGATATAAAGTGGAAGAAATGATTATACACCACACAATTCCATTTCAAACAAAGTATTAGATTGAGGTGTGGTATCTTTGAACTGTTGACCTTCTGAAAGAAGTAGTATGTTTGAAGGGAAAATCATTATACTGGAATATATTTTTTTGATTTAACTTCTTTTTAAAAGTCAACCTTTCCAACTAGTTGTGAGTTTTAGAAACTCCCATGTTATATATTTCTATATCTAGAATCGGAATTGTTTAAAGTAATTACACTAAAACAAAAAATTTCTTAAGGCTACTTATTCTGAAACTTTTTTGATACTTTTGTTTTGAGTTTTTATGAATAATTATATTTTATAAAATAATAGGTTTAGCCTTTTTTTAAATGTGGCCTTGTCAGATTGGCTACCTTCATTGTAACCTTCCAACATAAAAGCAGTCTTCACCTCCATTAGATAGATGTTCTGACAATTCATATTGTTTGGCATAACAATTCTGTGTAATGGTGTGTGTGGGTGGGGGGACTCACCACTGTTATTTAGGCAGTGTGAGACTGAGTTGGCTGAAAAAGAAGCTATTTCCAATGTGTAGGTGGAGAGTATGGACTCTTGACTAAAAGAATGGTTTATAGCGAGACAAGTTGCCAATAGATCATTTTTGCTGTTAATGTGTGTACGTGTAGATATGTATACATTTGTTTGCCACTATTGAAGTTTACACCAACTAAAGGCTGTTAACATCTTTAGCAGTGTTTGCACTTTTGATTTTACACACACACAGAAACACATACGGCACACACACACACACACACACACACATGTACGTAGTCTTCAGATAATTGAAGCCTAATCATAAATTGTTGTAAGTTCTACACAAATGGTTCTTTGCATTCCAGCTTTAAAATGTCTAACAAACAAAACTTAACCACAATTACACAAAAGTTCTGGAGAGAATTAGCAAATATTATTGCCAGGAATGTAGTACAAGTAATTTCTCAAATTTTGTATTTGGCAACATGACAGTGCTAATACTACTGATGATGATGATAATAATTTTTAATGGATAGAAACTAAATTTTGGACACATAATTGTGATAAAATTTGCTAAAAATTGTCTTGGAAATGAGGGTATCAAAATGTAGTTAAGAACATTGTTCTAATTTTTGTAATTGGCTTACCAGCTGTCATCAGAAGAACCAGTCCAATAAAGTGCTAAGTTTAGCTGGGCATGAAAGTTCATGATCGCTGATGCCTGTGAGCCAAAAAAGGGCCTTTTCATGGACATTTGCAAACAATTTGTGTAAATTTCGCCAGATTTTAGGATAAATTCCATAACATCAACAAATAACTTCAGTATTGTTTCTTCAATTGCAAAATAAAAATCACCAGATTTGAATAAAATCCACACTTTAAACTCTTTTCTTCCCTAGGCTGAAAAAAAAACCCCATTTCTTTTTCTCTGAAAATAAGATTTTTCAAGCCATCTTTTTCATTTTGGTGATATTTGACTGGTAAGATTTTGACACTGTTCACATACTGTTTATTTGTGCATATATCCCAACTTCAAAATGCCATAAAATTCCTTAAAATTGAGTTTTCAGTCTACTTTGTGTGTGTGTGTGTGTGTGTGTTAGCTCAGACATTTATTGTAGATTTCAGAAATTACAACTAAACCTACATTTGGAGACCTTCAATGTTTTGAAATGTCCAGCCCTGGGTCCAGAGTGCTGTAGGCAGCACATGAGAGAGAAAAAATTGATAAAAGAAAACACTCTTCTGACATTCCAAAATGTAGTATTTAGATTCATATTGCTTTTCTTTAGAGAAGTAAATTTAAATAATTTACTGTTGGAGCAGTAGTTGTACTTTCTAATTACAAGGGTTTTTTCTTTCTTTCTATATTTTACTGCATTGGTATACTTTAATCTAGTTATACATCTAACCCATGTTAGCATAGAATAATGGAAGTAAAATAAATAAACAAAAATAATGAGACATAATTAAGAGTTGATGCTGTGAAAGATCTGTATAGTATAGTTTTTCTTAGGAAAAGAATATATACTTTTTTTTTCTGTACTGAATACTGTTAATATGATTAGAATAAAATAAACTGTTACTTTTCTATTCATTGGTGTGTTTAAAATTGGTTTGTAACTAAGAAGGTAGAATGTATGCACTAAAATACCTCTGTTGAAAATTCTTTTCTTGTTAGATTTAAATCTAGCTTCAAAGATCAGTCACTAAGGGATTTATTTTAGGAACATTAGAATTAGCTAGTTTAATCATTCATTGCTTTTACATATCTGATTATATAATCAATACTAGTTTGGGAAACCAGTAATTAAATTTTCAATGCTGATGTTAACATAATTAATGTTAATGATATATGGTTAATTTTTTTTTTTTTTTGTGTGATACTTCTTACTATTTTAGAATTGGGGAATAGCTTTTGAAGTTTGACATCTATATGCTAATACTGTTTTTAATTGAGTTTCAAATTGAAATTCAATACAGCAAAAAACATCAGTTTGGTGCAAAGCTTAAAGTTTTCTTATTTTATTCTTTTAATGGTTTGGTCTGGAGGAAAGAGCAGTATCCATGGTTCTTGCAGTTTACTCTGAAAGTGGTGTTATTGTGACAGTCATTATTGAACAACTGTAAGATGATGATGACAGGGGTAATATGTACTAGAAGGGAATTCCCAGGGGAAGATGTCCTGGGGAGAAAGTATCTGAAATGATTAGTGTAAGCTGGGTGTGTGGTGTGTGTCTGGATATAATATGGGTTGAATGATGAAAGATATTTTGTCTTCGACAACTAAAGCAAAATATAAATATAAATACTCCCAAAATTAAATGCTTATGCACCAAATTTGATTGATGTATTTCATTGGTTTAGATTTCTATGATTCTAGAGAATTGCTGGTGAATTATAAAATTATTTGGATAAGATAGCTAAAGTTAATTTGACCAAAAATACATTATACTATGGCAAAAATATTCTGAAATCAGATCTTAAGCATTACTCATCAACTATTGACTCTTGTATACACTTTGGATAATGAATGCGGAACTGAATAAGCACTGTATTTCATGATTTCCCATGACTAATGAAACCCTTAATGTGAATTGTCTGTTGTTGTTTTTTTTTCACAGGCTTTATACAACAAAAATGTTACAGCAAAATAAATACAGTTTGCACACACACACACACACTTATGTTTTTTTATATAAAGTTTAATAATCATAGAATTTCATTAGAGAGTGTGAATTACAAATTTAGTTAACTTTTGAAATTGTAGCTCCCTAACAATTGTAGAAATATCAATGAGAGAAACGCGAGTTGCTTGCTATTAATTACTGTCATAATTATTACAATGAACGGATTGTTATCCTAAAGTTTTGTTGTATACTTTCTTTGTTTAAACTTCCTTTCATCTCATGAATTTAAAGGCGTAACCATTGACGTCAAAACATTTACGTGATTAAAACATTTTTTTTTTAACCTTTTAAAATTTATTTGTCCTCAAGATAAACATTATTATCAAAAATATAATAATGTTGATTACTGAATATTTTTAAAGCTTGCGTTAAGAGAGGGAGAGAGAGACTACATTAATATGTTCTTGAGATGGGAGGTATAAAAGAAAACACATATTAGGATTCAAGAAACTAAGGAATATATAGGAAGATGTTGAAGGTTCATTAAAGAATGCTGAACCTCAGAAAGGAGAAAATAAGGGACTGTAAAGAGTGATGAGACATTGTGATGAAGTAGGCCTGTTCAATCCTTGTTAGCATGGAAAAACGGATGTATAATGAGGAAATGATTTAAACTGTAGAGGAAATAGTTTTTGAGTTAAGGTTAAGAACAAAGTAGTAATTTTCTGTTTAAAATATGGGACAGATGTTTTTATAAAAAAAAATATGAAGAGAATTCTAGCTTGTAAATTCAAGTCCTGAGTGATATATCACCCTCAAGCAAGGTTGGTTGTACTTATTGGTGAGAAAATAGCTGTCTACAACTCCAAATTGATATGAAAAGGTTATAATTTTCCTTAAAATAGATAATAAAGCATTTATTTGATATTGTATTACATATATACTCATCAAGTCAGCAAGAGTTTATCAGTGTTTCTATCACATTGTAGTTTTTACACACACACACATATACTAGCAGGTATGTTGTTATAACAGTCAACTTAGGTATGCAAGTCATTTGTTCAAGAAATGTTTTCTTCTGTATTTCTGCCACACATATTAGCAACACACACACACACAATGTATATAGGTCAATCAAAAAGTGACATTTGTAATTGTTACTGATAAATAAATCTATTTATCTCTCTATGAACTGGTGATGTTAATATTTTATGCTGTGACTTTTTAAAATCGAGATAGTATTTATACTTTTGTGTCTGAAGCTGGTGTTAAGATAATTTACTCTAATATCTGCAAAGAGAAAAGGAAATGTTTAAGCCTTTGTGAAATATATTGTCTTATATGTTCATTTGTTTGTTTTTGTCTCTAGTTTTTCCATGCTGGCATGGGTTGCATGGGTATTTGAAGCAGCATTTTATGGACTGACACCCTTCCAAATACAATCCACACTATGGCGAACACCATGTTCCAGTCTGATTTGGCTTGGTTTCTACGGCTGGATGCCCTTCCTAATGCCAACCACATTACAGTGTGTGTTGACTGCTTTTAATGTGCCACCGGCACCGAACTCTCGAGTTTAGTGTTTTTACATGGCACTGTCACGAGTGCTTTTTACATGGCACCACACAGGTGATTGGTAGTCAGACGGACATATAGAGCAGGGAGGGGCGAGACCTATAGATCGGAAGCAGACAGACAGACATAAGGACTGGGAACTCTTAGTCACACGGATGATAAATATTGACCAGGGACATGCAGAAATAAGGACCGAGAACTGTTAATCAGACACGCATGTAGGCCAGGGATGGAAGAGACCGGGTGCAGGTGGACATAAGGACCGGGAACTGTTAGTCAGACAGAGAAACCAAGCCAAATCAGACTGGAACATGGTGCAGCAATGAATTTATTTTTACTAGAATTAATAACCAGTCCAACATCACATGCAGCTAATTCTAAACTATGAACTAATTGGGTGGAGTTTGATATTGTGTGAGAGAGCAAGACTAAATCATCGGCATAGTCTACATGAGTTATTTTTTGAGCTGGATGTCCAATCGATCTTGTTTTTGCGAGTGTAAAACCGAGGCTGCTTAAATTGTCAAGTGATGTTCTGAGGACATAATCCAGAGTGATCCCAAAGAAAGGGTGCCAATGTGTTCCCTGGAGTACGCCAACTGTGATATAAAAAAAAACTTGCATCTCCATCTGAAAAGGATGTAAAAACTCAGACAGCCAAAGCATGGTCGGCCCTAAACAAACTGGATGTTGTTTGGAAATCAACCCTGCCAGACAACCTTAAGAGGAATTTTCTCCATGTAATAGTAGAGTCAGTCCTTTTATATGGAACAACAGCCTGGATGCTTACCAAAAAAAAAACTGGAATCCAAGTTAGATGAAACTTACACTCGTAAGTTAAAAGCAGTCTAAGAAACAGCTGTATGGAGATCTTCTGCATGTTTCCACCATTATAAGGGAAAGGTGCTTGCGCTTTGTGTGACATTGCTAGCAAGTTAAACAAGAGCTGGCACGTGACCTACTGCTATGGATGCCAAAGCATGGCTGTACTCGAGCTTGTCGTCCAAACACAACGTATGTACATCAACTCACCAGAGACACTGTGTTCCTCCCTGATGACCTCCCTCAACTAATACAGGACCGAGATGGATGGTGTGTGTGGATTAAAGATGTCCGAGCAAGCTCGACTAGATGTACCAAAGTATATTCTGAAATTGAACTTTCTAGTCTATATTGTTTTTGAATGACTATTTACTACACTTGTGAGATTAACATATACATTTTTCTGGCATCTTGGGCAAGTGTCTTCTACTATAGCCTCGGGCCGACCAAAGCCTTGTGAGTGGATTTGGTAGACGGAAA
>JAOPUL010005855.1:57131302-57145266 GCA_027564515.1 Octopus rubescens | reverse complement strand
GTGGTTGGGAAGCAAGCTTCTTACCACACAGCCACGCCGCGCCTATATATATATATATATATATATATATATATATGAAGGCACATGGCTCAGTGGTTAGAGAATCGGGCTTACAATTGTGGGGTTGTGAGTTTGATCCCTGGACTGGGCTTTGTGTTGTGTTCTTGATCAAGACACTTTATTTCCCGTTGCTCCAGTTCACTCAGCTGTAGAAATGAGTTGCGACATCACTGGTGCCAAGCTGTATCGGGCTTTGCCTTTCTCTTGGACAACATCAGTAGTGTGGAGAGGAGAAACTGGTATGCATGGATGACTGCTGGTCTTACACAAACAATCTTGCCCGGATTTGTGTTTCGGAGGGGAACTTTCTAGGTGCAATTCCATGGTAATTTTTGACCGAAGGGGGTCTTTACCCTTACCATTTTATATATATATATATATTATATAATATATATATATATAATGAAATAGTAAGTGCACAGGATTTAATGAAAGTCCTTTTAATAATCATCATGATCATGATTATGGATGTCTTTGTTTGTCAAAAGGGTATCAAACATAGGATGAGGAAATTGAATAAACATGTGCAAAAATTGACATAAAAAAATATAAATTAATTTTCAAAAAGAAAGAAAATATAGGGATCAATATTTTGGGAAGCAGCTCCTAAACCATTATCTCTAAATTCTTTCTCACTGTTCCTGTTAATACAATAAGAAGATAAAACTTTATTCAAATGAAACGTGTTACTCAGGACCCACTTCATTTCAAGTTGAGATTTGTTGAAGAGGAAAACACTTTACCTCGGTCCTCTGCCGTATCTGTTTTTCAGTGTGTCCACTAGTTGGATAAAAACTGCTTATGCATCATTACCAAAAAATGGTGACAAGTGATCTTTATGATGGATCTGGCTGTAAATCAAATTTCTCCTGCATATAGTAGCTGATTGGTATAAAATTACATGTTCCATGAATACTTGTGAAGAATATGGAGCAGGGTTTCCTTGTTCTTACCCAATTCTGGCATTCAGAATTGATTGCATTGCTGCTATGCCTTTCTCTAGTAATATTTCCAACCAATCAAATAATGAAAGAAAAATTCTATTTTACATTTGGTATTAAAATTTACCTTTGTATTGAAGATTTTACCATTACAGTATTGATGAAGATTGAACTACTATAATTTTATCTAGTGAATAATTACTGGCAACTTCTGGTTACTAATCAAAAAGTTGATGATTTACATCCTACGACCAGCTGCACTGTCTGTGGCCAGTACTCTTAACCTATGATAATCCAGCCCATGTGCTAGATGTATTTGCAACTTAATGATATAAACAATTCAAATTCAACAATTGCTTTATTATTTTACAGTACTGAGATCAAGTCCTCCTCTGGATCCTTAAATCGTATAGACACTGCAGTTATAAAATGAACAGTAGTTGTCTGATTATTTGGTGATCCTTCTTCTGACTTACATACTTTTGTTCAAGAGTGTAATATATAAAATATGAAAGGTATCAATTGTATCTTAGAGTTATGATTAGAACCTGAACTCTTTTACATAAAACAAGTCTTGTAATCTTAAACTATACAATTTCTAGACAGTTCTGTATAGCAGAAGTAACTTGAATATGTGAATTTATAAATTCTCTTTCTCTGGCACTCTAATGTCAAGTTGTTACTCTTTACATTCTGATGTGTCCACTCTTTCCCCTGTCCACCTACAAAATTGCCAGTTCATTTCCTGCTGCCATTTCCAACTTCATAGTTTTTATTTTGCTAGTAGTAGTTGATCAATCTTGCAGTAATTTGTGGTGCAGCAGTTTGACAAGTTTTTTTGGTTGCCTGTAAGCACTGTGTAGAATGATTACAAATAAATATATATCACCTACTATTCTATTTATGTCTTCTGGTATTCATCCAATATTATTTACTTACTATTTTTCAAATGATAATCGTTATAATCAGCAGAGTTACTAACTTATAAATTAGATAATATCAATATAAAAAAGTATTATAGTTTAATTTATTTTCTAGTCATTGTTAAATAACTTTAAAGACAAATACATACCTAAAAACTCATAATTCATCATTTTGTGTCCACTTTCCATACTGGCATAGGTTGGATGGACTCTACAAGATCCAACAGGTTGGAGGGCCACATCTTGCTCCAATATCTCACTTTTGGTGTGGTTTCTACAACTGGATGCGTTTTTTGTGGCACCAGTCTAGTGAGGTCTTGTAATTCATAAAACTAAAAAGATCCCACAAATGAGAGGGAGAATAAGAGAGACAGTGGTGACTTTGGGTGATGATGATGGGAGGAACAGGTTTATTGCTGTGAGAGGATGTTAATTGAATATGTATATTCATTAACTTTGGTAATTATGGAATGAAAATGTTTGAAAAATACTTTTTAAAACAATGTTTGAATATTTCAGTTACATGTTATGAATTCAATTACTGAGAATAATATATTCTTAGGATTGTATATACTTTATATATTATATATAAGAATAATATATTCTTTAGCCCTGCAATGGTGCTAAATTGCAATGTTAGTAACTTGTTGCTGTGCTACACGTTTGTGAATTAAATACTTTATTTAATGTAGATTTATACAATAAACTTTGTAACAGCTAACTACAGTTATATATTGAAACTATGAATGTAGATTGAACTTGTTAGTGTTTTAAGATGCTGTTTATGATATGATTCCAATAAATTTTTTAAAATGTTTAATCTTTTTTTTATTTTAGAATGGCATCTTACCTATGTCAAAGTTTGAATTCCTTGTCTGCTGGCTTTTGCGAGAAGTTATGACATTGTATCTAACAATTCAAAGTCACCGAGATTGGACAATTGTGTGGCGGAATCGAAAATACCGAGTACGCTGGGGAGGAATTGCTGAAGAAATTGTATAGCAATGAATGCAAGTATGTGTGTGTGTGTGTGTGTGTGTGTGTGTGTGTGTGCATGCAAGTGTGTGTGTGAGTGAGTATCTAGGCATGGTTGTGCATGTATGGTTTCTTAAATAATGTTGTTTGAGGATTTGTGATAGTAAATTGGTGATAGTGACACCAGCAGTTTATGTTTAGTTAACTACGATTTTTGTTTTCTACTTTCTAACTCCCGCTAATTGTACCCCTCCCTATTCAACTCCCCCATCCTCCACCCATAAAGACTCCTCTTTCTGGTTGTTGGGACAGTTGAGGGCTGAAGTGGGATGGTTTTTTTTTTTTTTTTTTGGTTTTTATTTTCTTTTGGGTATGTTGGTTTTCTTCTGGTGCTTATGTTAAACACTTGATAAATCTCTCAATTATTCTTGAAGCAGATATCACTAGCGATAAATCATTTTTAAGTAAACTTGTTGAATGACATTTTTCAAGCGAATATAAAAAAATATGACGTAGTGTAGTGAGAAATGTCAAATATAAGCAGCTGTTACAGCAATCCTAAGATATCTATATATATATATATAATATAAATTTATGATGATCATATTGGTATTTTTATTGATCATATTGGATAAAATAGACTAGATCAAGTTCTTTGTCTTGATTAGTAACATTCTTTGAACTTTCAAGTAACTGTTATATTCAGGTTTTCTATAGATTCTCTGTAAGAATACATTATTTCAAGTCTCAACATCCCCTATTTTCCTTAACAGTTGGGAAAGTTTTCTGGGTAGACACCTAAAAATAAACAAGTACATGCAAGCTGGGATCTGAAGATGCTGAATGAAGTAAATGATTAGATTGATGAAAATCCTGGAATATAGAAAATAAATTTTATTTAATGTTTTACAAGACCTAAAGACTGAAAGGAATTCTTTAACTACTTGGTGAAAAAAGAATGTCCCAAATACAATGTAGGCTTTCTTGAAAATCTTCATTATATATGAAGATGCAAAACAAGTTATTTGCCTATGACCTAGTGTAGTAATAATTTCAATTGATCTGTTGATGAAATGTGTTCTTTGTCAACCTTATTCCTGATGTTTACACCATTGGAAATAAAAATCAAGCCCACCTTTTTATTACTACTCATTACTTTATAGTTAAGTATTCTTATAATTGTTTTTGTGAGTCACATAGCTTTGTGCTATGTGTATAGATCAGATGTACAACATCAGTCTTGGGATTTTCTTAATATAAGGTGTAATTTTTTGTGAGAGTGAACTGCTAATATATTGGTTTAAAAAAGAAATTATTGCTGAGAATGCTTGCAGTTAGTCCTACCATGTATTTTCTGTTGTCTTAATGAAAACTGCCTTAGTACTGTCAGGGTTAGATTTATTAGTTTAAAATACCTTATATTTCTATTCTACATAATATTGTAATAAAATAGATAAATATCGAGTATATTATTACACAATCGGTGTGTCTGTTTCAACTGAATTGATGGATTATTAAGGGGTTTATTACTACTTACATGTGAATTACTAACCAGATATAACTGCTTCAAACATAATCAATCCATATAAATTCTAAATAACATTACTTTACACCATTTTGGAGTTAGTTCCACTGAATTGTTCTCTTACACTTCAATGATTTCTCCAAAATTTCTAGTGAAATCTCTGAGGCTTGGTATCAAAATCTTCCTGACTGCCAACCAAACATTTTTTTTTATCAGTAGCTTCCTTGTTAGTTGCTTCACTGTGGCATGTCTGACTCAAAAGAAGTGTTTTCAGTATATAATGGCAATTCTGTTGCTTGTAGATTTGTCATCATTCTAACTCTGTTCTTTCTCTTAACATATTTTACACTTACACCATATACCATTTTCCGTTCTTTCCAAACACAAGTGTCACCCACTTGCAGTCTTAACAGCTTCTGATTAACCTTTTGATACTTTATATTGATCGATTTCTGACAGAAACATGTTGATGTAAACACACAACTCTACAATGGTTTGGGGACAACTGAAAAATCATTTAACCACACTAAATACTAAGTATTTTATTTTTGCTGCTAGAAAACACTTGAATCATTTTTTTTTTACTCATGAACAGTTCACAGTTAAAAAAAGAACCCTTACAATTAAAACTGCACCTAAAAAAAAAAAAGGGGGTGGACTATTTTGAATGATGAAAAGTACTTTTTAGTTCTGAACAATTGCTGTCACTTGATATGCCTCGTCATGGAATACTGCTTACATAGTTTCAATACTATCCTTGCCTCTTTTAGCAAAACATTAGCGAGCACCTTGAAAAAAACCATCTACCTGAAATAACAAATCCACCATCCTGAACTGCCTCCAATCTCTGCTTCATCAGCCTTTTTTTACAACTCTGTGTACCTACTTTAAACCTCTCACTTTTACTATTGCATCTCTTGTTTATGACCCCTATACTGTCTCATTTCTTAGACCCTGTTCTAAACACTTTGCTCTGTCCATGGTCTTCAGAACTGCGTTCTACATGAACAGCCTCCCCACTTCCCATGTCTTCCCATCGAACAGTTACTCACAGTTCAAACTGAACACATCAACCATACTAATGCCTCATAGTCATTACGGGAAGGAAAGCTATAAAGGGCCATGACTTGTGTCATTTCTTCTCCAGTCAAGTCATAATCCACCCAGAAATAGTAAATGCTACTTTGGTTGATCAGATCTGATATGAAGTCATCAAAATGGTGAACTCATTATGACGATTTCCATCAACCTGACTTCAGCATTGAAGTTTACTCGAACATGGTTTGTTTTCACATCCTTCATTGTCTTAAATGAGTTTGTCACTAACAAAATATTACCCCCTCTCCTCAACTCATGTTAATTTTGTCCCCTCCCCTCCCTTATCTTCTAATTTATTTGTTTGCTGGCCTGTTTTCATCAAAAAGCTTAAGATCATCTAAAATTAACGGGTATTTGTACTCTGTTTTATACTGAGTACAAATACATCACCCCTTCCCTCTCCTTTTTGTGTATAAACAGGAAAAAAAAAAAATCATTGCCTAATGAAAAATGTTAAAAATGAATTTATACAAAACTTTATCAACAATAATACTACGAAAGAGTTCATAAAAGAAAAAATATATTCAAGCAATCATATTTCAAGAAAACATTACAGCTGTCTGTATTTTCTTGTTGAACAATGAAAGTAGCAAACAAATTGTTGATCAAAGTTCTTTTCTATATTATAACCTTTATTAACAGTTATTTCAAATTAAGCATTTAAAAACAAAAAAATTTGGAATTTTTTTCTCTTGTTGTAATAATCACTTCTTGTGGTAATGTTTAATTTTGATACAGCCAGATCTCTATGACAACCATTTCTATCGAATAGGCTAAGACCCTCTGCCTTAATTTTGTTCTTGACAATCTTGGTTCAGTCTTTGGTTTCTTCTTCATCTTTACTAGGCTCTGCAGTCCCTTTTCTTGTTTGTTTTTTTACCATTGACCTTTTTTTTTCTTTTTTTTTTTTTTGTTATGAAAACCAAAGGGGAAGCTTACTTGGTATCTCAGGTTGGCTGTGAAATAAAAACAAATAAAACTGCTAAAGAGATGACCATGTATTTTTTAGATTTTTGTTAGAAAGTGAGAATGGTTGTTTGTGTGTGTGTGTCTTTCATGAAACTTCAGATATCTATGACATGTTAATATATTGATGTTTATTATCATTACCAAATAAGCAAAGAAATTATTGAAATTCTGTTGCTTGCATTGTAATATAGTCTAAGACTATAAACCATTGCAGCACTATTTATTTCTTAAAACATTATTTTTATTGTTTGAAAATTTAAATGTTAGTTAATCTTTCATATTAATCTGAACTTTAAAAACCCTGTTTACTTCTCCTTTTTTCATGGATTATAAAGAATCCTTAATATTGTTGGTTATTTATCAGTATTGAAGCAAGTTGTCTGTTATTGTTTTAAGTTTCTAGTGAATATGGTCGCCAATTTTTTTTTTTTTTTTTTTTTTAATTAGTATAATAATAATTCTATCTCTTGTTACTGTTATTCACTTCTGTAATCATTGCTGAAAATGAAGTTTCCAATCAACCCTTCATTTGGTTTCTTTAATTGTTCTTTTCATTTAGCTAATATCATAGCTAATATAGGAAAATGTCTTTTGAAGTTTTAACTAAATTTTTATGGAAAGAAAGAACTAATTCTTTACTTAATATATTTTAAATTTAAGTTCAGTTATCTTTAAATTGGCATTTCTAGCTTTCATATATATATTGTACGTTGGATGGACTTACTATTAGGGAGGATTGTAGATTGGCAGAATTATTAGAGCATTAGAAAAAATACCCTGCAGTAATTGTTTTGGCTTTTTATGTTTCAAGTTCAAATCTCACTGAGGTCAACTTTGTGTTTCATCATGGAATTGATAAAATAAAATACCTGCCAAGGACTGGGCTCAGTATAATCAACTGTTCCCTTTTCCCTGAAATGTGTGTCCTTGTGTCTATATTAGAAACAATTATTAATTTTATTGGAAGCCAGAATCAGTCAAGCACTGGCCAAAATACAATGTTGTATTTAGTTAATGTTAAAATTCCACCGAGGTTGAATTTGTTTTAAAATCTTCCAGGTGCCAATAAAATAATTAGGAAACCAATACTAATCAATATAATCAACTATTCTTTCCTCAAAATATGTAGCTTTGTGCCTGTGTCAAATCAGGTGGGATAGTGGCATAATTTGAACTTGGAGTGCAGAGAGCTGGAACGATTACTGCAAAATAATCTGATAATCTAACAACTGCCAATTGGTCATCTAGTGGCGTAATTAGTAGTGTCAAACTAAATCAGGTGGCATAATTGGTAAAGTGTTGAACTAAATGTTGTGTTATGTCTATGTTCTCACTTCTTACTGAAGTTGATTTCTTTTTACATTCATTCTTCCTAGGTCGTTAAGTATCAGTCAAATATTGGGGTTGATATAATCAGCTACACTCCTCCCCACAACATTGTGGCCTTGTACCTATAATTATTAGGTTTTTCTTTTACTCTACTAGTTAATGAACCAGATGAAATTAATCTTATGTGTGTTCATCTATCTGTACACAATAGAATTTAATGATTAAGATTGTAGAATATTGAAGCCTGCCAGCATAAAATGTTGTCTAGATATTATGCTTGGGAAAAGTTATTTTCGTTATTTAATTTCATAATATTCTTCATGATAACACTCTTTATATTGAAGAGCTTTCAACCATTGATAAAACATCTGTGAATGAATCATGGATAATCTTTTTTACATTTTTCAAATGAGATATATCGTCAAAATACATGAAATTTCCAGGTTGGAATATCTTGTTAGCTAATTCCCAGAATTTCTACCATAACAGACACTTGTTGATCCTCTAAAATATTTTTGTTTTTGTTTAACAAATCAACAGGATTTAAAGATTCTTTTGTCTTTTTTAGCTGGGTTGCAAATAAATTTAAATTACTTTTATTTATACTCATCCATGCAACATTATGTCCAGTTATTCAACAATCATTGTTTACAATTAGTCTTGTGAGTTTAAATTAGATCATTTATTTTTTCATAATTTTAAATCGAAATCCTAGAATGTTATTTTGGGTTGATATTTTTAAGTAGAGCTATAAACCTATATCAGAGGCCCTCTGTGAAAATTAGTTTAAAACAAATAAGTATTTTAAAAAAAAAGTATGTATACATATACATTACAAATTGACTGAGCTTCAACCACCTACTTGAAACAGTACATTATTGTGTGTATTTTTGTTTTTCTGTTTGTATTGGTTTCCAGTTTGTGTTGGGCCAATCAATATATGAGCAATCTAGTTGGTTTGGCTAACTTAGCTAAATTGTACAAGCATGATAAAAGTACATTGTTGTTGTGTAGCTCTGGGTCAGCTCTGGTTGAGCAGTCCTTATAAGTACGATATTGAATCTGTGGGTGACATTTTCTTCAGGCCCTATTAATTAAATGTTTAATGTTTGTATTACAATTTTTTAATGCCCAAATTAACGCACAGACATGTCCAAAATGAAAGAAGATATAATGCAAACTGCAAATTTTCCAAATCTTCAAAGAAGCTTGTTATTTTTAGCATTCTAGATATTTGATAATTTATCTAGAAAAGGGGACATTTTCTTTTCTATTGCAAAATTACAACTTTTACTATTTTCTCATTTTCTCTTCACTTTTAGAAGAATGAAAATGAAGAAAATGTTTTTAAAAAAAATGATTTTTAAAAAAAAATCGGCTTGTAAAAAATTTTTTAACAGGGCTACATGTTTTACTAGGAACATGAATTTAATAGATGCATGAATCTTATTTTTAACCCTCTAAAGTAGAGAAGTCCTCTTATTGACCAGCCAAACCCTTCAAGACCAATTTAATTGGTAGAGCCAATTTATAGTATTTATTTTGTTATTTCTCTTTCGTGATAAAAACAATTTTGTATCCAAGCGATATGAAACTATATGATAATTGTGCTAAATTTCTCTCGGATACTGCTTCAGTAATTATTCCCTGCATGGCTAACTGGTTCATTGTACATTCACTAGTTTCTCCCTCTGCTGACTACCCATCTCCCTCCTTTTTGGTGGCTGTCCCTACGCACAATGCTTTATTGGTGACTTAAAATGTAGACTAATTAAAACAACGATGATACTGTTTACTCTAATAATGACATCAATGATTGAAGATAGGCAGATTTTTTTTTATTTATGCCAAAGGAGAGACTTTTTAAGCATTCTATATATGTAATCTGGCCATTCATGTTACCTCAATTTTCATCTCTGCTCCTTAAATTTTTTGAAATCTGCACTATTTAGTCTGCGGGCATTTTTTGTTATCATTGTTACTGATTAACAATGTCCATAATTTTTTTTTATTTAGTTGTAACTGTCTTCATAGTCTACATTGTATTTTCTTTACTCAGATGACTGAAATATTATTAAATCCATTGTCCATGCATGCTATGAAGGCTATTTAAAAGAAAATGGTGTATGAAAATCTTGTGTGCATGTTATATATATATATAATTTCCCACCTTGATAGCTTATATCTTTCCTGCAGGTGTTGACTTACAAAGAGGGATATTAATAGTGTCAATCACACTGGTCTAGGAGGGCCTGCAAAGCCATAGGTACTGCCTCCTCCTCCAGGTCCAGCAAGTAATATATATATATATATAATCATACACATATATATATACACCATTAAAGTACGGATTAGTTTTGTTAAATTTAATTTTGAAATTAACTTATTTTAATTAATATCAAAATGTTAATATGATGGTCATTACTATCAAAACTAGCAATATATTTGTTACTATAGCTGTGGTGATTTTCTCAGGTTTGTCTGTTTTTGTTATTCTCTAAAGTTCTTTCTTGAGTGAATTAACATTAATAATATAAGTATTCTTCAATAACCGATATATATATATAATGTAGGATACAACTTCTGCAATTGTATGCACTCCATTTTGTTCCCCTCATTGAAGGCTTGAAATTGTTTTTTTTTCTGGATGCATATAAAGACATCTGTTTTTATCCCCTTTAACTAGATACTGTAGGATTAATATATGGATCGGGCTGTAGATTGGCAGAATCATTAGTATCGAATTAAATGCCTTACAGTATTGAGTATTGTTTCTTTATGTTGAGTTCAATTCTGTCAAAGTCAGCTTTGCCTTTCATCCTTCCTAGGTTGATAAAAGTTTGTGGCTTTTTGCCTGTGTTCGAAATTGTAATTAATCTATGGATTACTGATTTTCCTTTCATCTTGTGTCAACTGAGTTGCTCTCCTCAAACTTGATGTTGCTTCCATTTCTGTTTTGGTTTGGGAATTTGGCTGAACCTACAGCAATTGCTTAGTTAGAACTTAATAAGGCTTGAGAAAATTAATTTATCAACATTTTGCATACTTTTGATGATTTTTTTTTACTTTCACATTAAATTGAAAACTTTTTCCTATCCCATGTAACCCATCTTAAGTGTCTATCTTTTACTTTTTTAAAAGTATTTTTATAACATAAATGCATAGTGGTATTTGCAATGAAAATGTCTCCCAGAATCTGTTCATCAAACTCATTGAGTTTTAGTCCATGTTTTTCTTAGACTGATTTTTGTGTGTGTGATAATGTTGAATAAAAAAAAAAAAAGAAATTATAAGCTTGTTATCAATATTAACTAAAGAGATGCTGAAAGTAGTTGACTTGAAGTGGTGAAACATCTCTGAACTGACACACTGAGCAGTTTATTTTCCTTTGTGTCCTAGTCAAATATTCCAAAACTGAATGAGGACTTCAGATCTCAGAAACAATTTTTTCATTGTTTTTACCAGTTTTTACCAAACAAATGAAAAATTTGTTAGGTTTTCTATGTTGAAATATCTTCAATATTTCTTATACTGCCAAAAACAAACAAAACAAAACAAAGTGAAAGAAAAAGGAAGATTAGTTTTATTTCTAACAAGTGTCAAATTCTTTGAAACAAATCAGTTCAGATTCATTAATTTTCATTGTGTGTGTGTGTGTGTGTGTGTGAATGAGAGAAGGGGTGGAGTGAGTAGTGTGTGTAAGCAAGATGTCTTGTATACAAATCTTTGCATGTATCTTCCAATGTTCTTTTTCCTCCCCCCTCTACTTTTATTTTGTCTAATTTTTTTTTTAATTCCTGTGTTTTATTGTATTTTAAATATAGATCTTCCCTGGCAGGTATATTCATTCATTTGCTAATATTAGCCATAATCAGTCTGATCTTTCTAAACATATTTTGTCATTCTCTGTCATGGTTATTCTATATGTTCTGAATTCTTATACAAACATTTTTTTTCTCACCACAATCTGGTTTAAAAGATATGACGACTGTTATTTGGCTAAAAATTAAACAAAACAAAAAAAGAAAAATCTTATCCCTCCACTCCAACCCAACTCTCAATTGTACATTTTTTTTATAAATTTCAATTCATTTTTGAATTTAGTTTTTTTTTTTTGTTTTGTTTTGTTGTTTTTTTTTTTGGTAGGGGGCTGTGTCCTTTTTGTTGTCTTCTGAAATAAACTAAAAGAACAAATCTATATCTGAGTTATTTTTGTTGATTAATTTCATGTCATCACATTCACTAGTTATCCAAGTTTGCATGGATCAGGCAAAATTTGAGTTGAATTTTACAGCCAGATGTTCTTTCTGTTGCTAACCCTCACCTGAACAACAACACAATAGCTGGATATGTTTTCACAGAAGGTTGCAAACAAATGATGTTGCTTGCATGACAGTGAGGCTTGTTTACAATTAATGCATGATTTCAAGATAAGAAGACCTGAATACACATACATACACATGCCACATCCACCAAGATACTGGAAACACAATCTATTTAAAATATATACAAGTTCATATACATATATTTTTGTGAATTGTGTGAAGTCATGAAAAGATGTTATGCATATGTTATACGTATCTGTGTAGTTAAGAATTCAAGCTTGAGCTCCTGTGGGTATATGTCAGTAATGCATATTAATATCCAAAAATTTACCCAGGTTTGTTAGATGGTAAGGTGGGTGAGGAGACATGCTTCAAATTTTGAAGTATGAATTGATGTTTGTGCATGCAAGGGGAACCTGTTTCTTCTCTAATATTCAAAATGTTCACACTTGATGTTATGATATAATTTTTTTCGTAGTACAGAGGTTGCATTTGCTGTCCTGTACCCTATATGAGCTGGCCTTAGCTATGAGGCTCTAGTTTATATGGGGGTTGTCCGTGTTCCTCTCTTTAAGGGTCCATACCATAATGGATAAAGATGTCTTTTTTTCTTGTCTTTAAACAAAGCCAAGTGCTGCATGTATCTCTTGAAGGCATAACATGTATAACACATTTTTCATGACATCACACAATTCACAAAGATATATGTCTAACCCATGCCTGCATGGAAAAACAGACGTTAAATGATGATGATGATGAACTTATAATAAATATTTTTATGAACTCACAATTTCATGGACTAATTTTGTGTCCAAAAAATCCCATAAATGATAATATGCACATGCTCAAACGTCAACAGAACGCCTAGTGTAGAAATATGTATTCATGAACGGTCTCGCATAAGATAATTAAGGAATTAGTTGATCTATAGTGAACGGAAATTCTTGCAAAAAATCAAGACCAGTGAGATAACATGAGAAATAGTGTAAAACTATTTGATGACGTTCCACAGCAATGCACACTCTTTATATATAGTCATATACGGCCATATCACATTGAAAACACCGGTTCTCGTCTGATCACCGAAGTTAAGCAAAGTTGAGCCTAGTTAGTACTTGGATGAGTGACCGCTTGGGAAACCTAGGTGCTGTAAGCATCGTCTATCGTCCAACCCATGCTTGCATGGAAAAACGGACGTTAAAGGATGATGATGATGATAGACTGGTGATTCGAATCATCCTGTGATGTTGATAAGCCACAAAAATGGCGAAATATCAGTATCACTCATGAATTCAATCCAAGGAGTGAATTGTCTCACCTGTCTATGACTTTCAGGTGTTTTAACATTCAGTATTATAAGGGAGTTGTCTTCAAGCACCATATACTGCAGTGAATCCAGCGAACAAACAGGGAGCACATATATTGAGTGTGCAATCGATAATATTTATATATTGATAGATTTGTACGTATATTTATTATAAGTTTAATTTTTGCATGTTTATAAATTTGTGTGTATATATCATCATCATTTAACGTCTGTATTCCATGCTGGCATGGGTTAGACGGTTTGACTGGAAACTGGCAAGCTGGGGAACTACACCAGACTCCAGTCTATTTTTTTTTTTTTAGCTTGGATTCTACGGCTGGATGCTCTTCCTAACGCCAACCACTCCAGAGAGAGTGTACCAGGAGCCTTTAACATGGGTATTTTTAACCGGCACAAACATACATATATATATGACAGGCTTCTTTCAGTTTCCGTCTATCAAATCCACTCACAAGGCTTTGGTCAGCCCGAGGCTATAGTAGAAGACACTTG
>JAOPUL010005855.1:56536885-56547540 GCA_027564515.1 Octopus rubescens | reverse complement strand
TGGCATGCGCTGCTCTCTCACTCAATAATAATAATAATAATAATAATAATAATAATAATAATAATAATAATAATAATTATAATAATAGTAAGGGTACTTATAATGCTTTCAAATTTTGGCACAAGGCCAGCCATTTCGGGGGACGGTTTTAGTCGATTACATCGACCCCAGTGTTAAACTGGTACTTATTTTATCGAACCCAGAAGGGTGACATGCAAAGTTGAACGTTGCGGAATTATAACTCAGAACGTATAGACGGACTAAATGAGGCTAAATATTTTGCGCGGCATGCTAACGATTGCGCCAGTGCGCCACGTTTCAATAATAATATTAATAATAGTAGTATTTTTGCTGATTGGTCAGTGGGGCCGAATAGAAAACAAAATGGGACAATATAACACAAGGGACAAGTGGCGTGTGGCACAAATATTTGTGTATAAAATAAAACCATAACAATTTAACAACAATCAATTAACAGGATTAGTTCCACTCAGGTCGAACAATGGAACCCCACACATATTGGTCACCGTGACCTCAAGAGCTCCTCAAGCAGACACTTCACTCCTCCTCAACGCCTACAGTGTACAAGTGTATGTTCAGTTTAAGTTCATTCAGAGCACCTATCCTGGTCACATTGACCCCCTTTCAACAAAAAATACGGGAAGGCAGCACTTCACTTGATGTGAACCTTGAAACAGTCACATCCACCACACCACCTCTTTCACTAGAGCCTCCAGCCAGAGGACAATTCCCTTCACTTCGCGGCCAGAAAATGGGCGGAGTGACGATATTGACGATGGTCACGGATGAGAACCAGATGCGTCCTACACGCGTCAGCAGCTGTTCGAGAAGGGTCCACATCCAGCAATACCCGGAAACTGGTGGAGTCCATGCAAAAACCTTTCCATCGCCCTGCGAACATCTAGAACACGTCCGTTTGACAGTACCTCCATGCTTGTAGAACTTGTTTTGAAATGATAGAGCGTAGCGGTAGCTCTGCAACGGCAGGAAATTTCTGCGCGAATGTTGTCCTCTTGACCGCAAATAAGCTCTATAGAACTCATGTGGAATTCCACCGAACTTATTACCCGATCGGAAGTGGGTTATTAGTGCTTATTTACGCGCCAGGTGCCCAGAACCATTTCTAGCTTTACAGTTTATCTAGGACTGCAGATCTGTCAACGAGACGTGTTACGGAAACTTCCGTTTGACGAATGGGGCCCAGAACTGCTCGTCATTATTGAAGGTTTGAAGTTTCTGCGGCTTTAGCACATCATTAGCCATGACATTCCCAGCCCTCCTCGCAGCGGCTGTTGACAACAAATGGACCGTCTAAAAAGGAGAATCGGTCCCTTTCACAGAAAGCCGAAGTGCACGCACTCCAGCTTGATCAGTAACGAAACAGGGCAGACGATGACAGTCAGGCTGCAGCAGATGTACCCATTCGCCACCTGCCACGGACATCCCTCAGACAGTTTTCTTTCACCCCATTTTCGGTTGAGACTGACTACCCATCTCGTGACAACGCCTCAGTTCTTTTCCACCTTGAGGTTCTGACAAAACCAGAGCCCGATCAAGTTAAATGGAGCTTCTGACAAGTACACTACGATGATGTCGGGTGGCATGAACCTGCCTCTACAGATGTGGAGCCTGAAGCCCTCTGACTAGTTAATCTTTGCCTCTGTCAACGTTTCGTACTCTCTTAGGGCAAAGCCGAATACCTCTGTTTCTGAGATATCCGACGCCAGTTTTGACGTCGTTCGCATAAGCCGACACGAATGTTCCGCATCCTAGTTCACATATGTTGGCCCTCGATATATCCAGCTTCCATAGTAATGACTCGAGAGCCAGCATATACAATGGGAACTAGAGAGAGGGGGAATGCTTAACGGACAGAATGTGGGAGGCAAAACGATTTAGATTACTGGTCATTCGCTTTGACATATGAACAGACGTCGCTGTACATTGCAGCGGTCCAACCTCTGAAAATTGGATCGAAGCACACCTCCATGTATTTGTGATCGACCCTATCAAAAGCTTTTGTTTGATCGAAACTCATCGGGACCCAACTCATTCTATGTTCCCTACCTACCCTATCAAAAGAGGTAATGTGTGAGGTGCACCAATCATTTCGCTGAAACCTTGGCCAACATCTTCTAATCTGAATTCATCTGAATTATGGGCCTACAATTTTCTATTTTGTTCCCCTTGTGCGGTCCCTTTCTCAAAACTGGAAATCCTCATCTTATGTTGTCTGATGCGGTAGACGTAGGCCAAAAGATCATTGAACAAGTGTGACAGATAATCATAAAGCTCGAATGGCAGAGCCACTAGCACTTGAGTCCTTTCCCTTGTGCAGCTAGTCAATAATTCCCGTATATGTTCGGCTGTTATCGGCATTTCCTATAATCCCGCAACCCTGGCCGAAAGGGGCAACATGCAGCGGAGGTATGTGACGGCATCCTAAAGCGCCAGGATGCCAAATTTGTAGCTAGACAAACCACTTAAATGTTTTCTCCCCCATGAAAAGAGAAGGGAAAGCCTCACTGTTGCAGACACCTCTATCACAACAGAACATTAGCATCAACAGCAACAGAAGCAACACCAATAACAACACCAGCAGCTTCAGGGTCAAGAGCAGCAGCAGAATGAACAGCAGAAGGGATCTATTCGGCCACATCAACGGCAAGCATCGTTATCAGACCCGAGAACAAGGATATCATCATCTGCACCATAGCAATCTGAATAAACCTCACCCACATCAGTCGACCAGAACACCAGTTCAGAAATGCGCGGCTATGCAGTCATAACTCTCCCGCCTGGTACATATTTCCTCCACTGTGAACATTCATTTGGCGAGGAAAATAGCTTGGCAAAATGAGAAAAAAAATTGTAATATAAAAATCGCGTTACAAGACGAAAAATAAACGGATTAAAGACCAACAAATAATGACTCAAACACACACTCTACACCAACACAATTACAAACTTTTACAACAATACATATACCACCAACGGAACAAAAACCTCAAGAAAGGAAAACCCAGAGTCAAGCAATCTCATGATATGAACGACACTCCCAAGGCATCATCAATTACACATCCATTGACACAAACAAAAGAACTTAATAAAACATATTCAAGCATACAAAACTACTGTTTTACATGAATATATCGCAGCCCTATTCTCTTTTAAAAAAAAAAAATGTAAACCAATGCAACAGCCAAACGCGCCACTCTCGGCGTGCCAACTTTCAGAGCTAGGATTAGAGACTAAGATAAGCGGGTATTTACGGGGTCAGTCGTCGACGACAAATCTTGGTTTGCTCTTAGAAAAAAAAACAATTATAGTACATTCTATTAGTATTCGTAAAGCATCGGCAATAAAAAGAAATAGAATAGAGGAAAACTTAGAACCTTGGATATGACATTCAAGAAAGGCACCGCAACCGATGTGTTCAACCTGGCGCAATAGTTCAAAGCAAAGCACGAAGGATGCATTGTAAGGGCAAAGGTGCATGCTCTAAGACACGAGGAGAGCAAAGCTACTCGACGGGTATGGCGGAGGTGCAAAGTGGCAAGAGAATCAACATTAAGTCTTTCGTCGACCAAAATGGGCGCACGATACTCGAACCTGATGAGATGTGTAAGTCATTTCAGCATCGCTTCGCTCAACTTGTAGGGAACAATAACAGTACGGAAGGCATAATGGACTCTAGATCCAACTACGACGGCATGCTATCGCTTTTGGCAAGGGAGGTGGATCGTTGCAGGTGGCCGGTAACAGCCACAAAAATACAGGATGCGATGATGGGGTGCACGGGGTGGGATGAAAAACCCTTGTTATGATGGTCTGACCTACGAGTTTACTTTTATATGAAATAGTATTTTAGCAGAATCTCTTAGCCGATATCTAAAACAACTCGCAGCTGAACGGGAACATGTCTAATACTGTGAGTGAGTTGTAGAGCCTTGGCATTGTTAAAAATAACCTAAACAAGGGGCATCAAATACAACATTTTAGGCCCACTGGTGAACACAGATTTAAAAATTTATGCCAAGATTTTAGCGAAGAGGTCGGCATTTCTCGTCGAAGATATGTATGGTGATGTGTAAACATACGCTGTCTCAAGCAGATCTTTTCAGAATAAGATCGACCTCGTTGAATTTTTCGGCCCAGCGTCTTATGTATCCCTGTTAAATATGATAACCAGACTTTGGGGGTCATCCAATCGCATAGTTTTTGCAATGCCTTGTTAACCTCTTGCGTTTTCATAGTTGTCCAGAGTTGTTCAGGTACTCTTCAGAGATGTTTACGTGCTCAAATAATTGTTTGCGTTCCTCATAGTGGTGGAGTGTTGTACTTTTGCGAGGATATCTTGCTTTAGCTGTTCGTTTAACACAGTTATAACTTGTTTGGTTATTTTGTGGTAATTGTTGTTCTTTGTTGTTGTTTAGTAGCATTGTGTGTCTTTTTATTTCATTAAGGATTGACAGATGCTTTGTTTTATTTTCTACTTTTCGTCTGGATATTATTTTCCCATTACGTTTTTTAGTTTGTGATATCTCTATTTGCATGGATTTGAGGGAGTATCCAATTACTTTTGTAGCCACATATAGATCTTTGTTATGTTGCGATTACTTCTGTGACGGCCAGATTTATGTTATTTATTACTGTTGCTGTCTTTTTATTAATTTTATCTTTTGGCGGTACAACCAGTTGTCCATACAGAGTTATGTGGTTTTTAATTCTTTGATTGCACTCATTGTTAGAGTAACATAATCATGGCTTCCTCCTTCATTGTTTCTGTGTTTTTTAAAGTTTGTCCTACATTTCTTTTCGTTATAATATTGGCTGTTTTGTTTCTGGTTTGGTGCATTTTGTTCATCGTTTTACGTTTCTAGCAGCTGTATTTGTTGTGTTTCGTATTGTTCTATGGGCACTATTTGCGTTTGCATGATGTATTTTTCCCTTTCACGTTCTCTATTTCAATGTCTGATATAATGTTGTTTTGACAATGTAGATGGATTCCCAAAACAAAATCTTAAAAGGGAAAATACATCATGCACACGCAAATACTTCCCATAGAACAATACCTAACACTAACATATGTACTTGGATTGTAACATACGAAGAAAACCAAACATGTGCAATAGAAACGAATTAAGTAAAGAGGAACAACAACCACAAAACCTAGAAATGTATCATGATGACTAAATTGCAGCAAACCAGAAAGGAAACAGTTGGTTAGTTTATTACCGCTCGTAGTTAAATCCGATTTTGGGATATTATTCTCTTAGAATTTATATGTATATACTGTTGTATTTTCATTCTGTGGATAAAACACTACTGTAAAATATGCGTGTAGGATGGAAATATATTCCTCTCGTGTCCATTTATGCCTTTTTTTTATTCGACTTGCGGGGCATGAGGTATAGCCGGCCCTTCATGTTGATGGTCATCAATTTTGTAGGGTACCGGTTGGTTTCATTTATGGTGTTAAATGTTTCTGCACGTGTGATTTTTTCTCCTTTTTTTGTAATTAGTTTAAAGTACGCACTACCCATTTGATATTCTTGGGTTGAATAATACGGGTATTATTAAATTTAATTTTCTGTTATATTGTATTTTGGTTGGAGACGGTTTGTGTTTACGTGTGTTGTGTAAATGATGGAGGTAGTAAAGAATAATAATACATCATTTCATTTGGCAAATAGTAATACATTATTATGTTGTTGAGTTGAAATATAATGCAGCAAGCGTGTTTACATGTGTTGTGCCAATTGTGTTAGATAGCACAAAGTTTTACTATATCACTTCAATTGCAAAATAGTAATTAATGTAAATGATTATTTGTTACCTGGGTATACTCCGGCACATTGTCAGTTACTTTTAGATTTCATTTGTTGCATTTATTCCTGATGCTTTTTGATAGTTTTCGGCTCAATGTTTTTATGCTCACATTTTAATGTCCCCAGTGTTATCATCATCATCATCATCATCATCATCATCATCACCATCGTCATCATCATCATCATCATCATCATCATCATCATCATCACCATCATCATCATCATCGCCATCATCATCGTCATCATCGTCGTCATCATCATCATCATCATCATCATCATCATCATCATCATCATCGTCGTCTTCGTCGACGTCGTCGTCGTCGTCGCCGTCATCATCATCGCCATCATTATCGTTATCATCATCATCAACAAAACCAGCAGCACTACTACCGCCGCCACCATTATCACCAGCAACACCAACATCATCAAGCAATCATAACAATGGCTTGTTATTGTTATAGTTTTTGTTGTAATCTAACAGACATCTTCAGAATTAATGAGTTGTTTATCAAAACAAAAGTAAATGAAATTAAATCTAGACATCATTTTTCTCTATAGCATTGCTTGATTATTGTTAATGTAAATAATTCTAATCAATATTTATTGTTCACACAAAATTAAAGAAGAACAGAACGAGATCGGTTTCCACGTGTTCGAAACTGTTTTCACTATTCCTTATCATTCCTTCTGCAGAGTCCGCCGAATAACCCTAATATGCTAATAAACCCATAGCTGGGACCTTGACAGGTACTACTAGTCCGGGTTAGATTAGACCTGGGAACAATCGTTGCTAAGAGGTAGTTCCACATTTGCCAAAGCCTAGAAGTCCCGAACTAAGAGACCCCACTACAAGTTACTGTTTAAAGTTATACCCAGGACTGATGGGAAACTAATGATTGACTGACTGATGGTGGTGTATGTTGTTTAGACTCTGGTCAGCCTTGATCAAACAGTTCCAGCTTTGGTGATCCTGCCTTTTATTTCAAAACCTAGTGTTCTTCTTTTAGATTATCAAAATTATTTAACGACGATACTGCTTCTATTTCTAGCAATCAGGGCGACATTTTAGAATAATCATTGTGGATGTTATTTCCATACATATGCTACTTTTTCCTTTTGTAATTTGAAAGGTATTATTTACATCGAAAGGAGACTTGACAATTTCATCCTGGAAAACATTCACAGATAAATACTTCCAGAAACCATTATCCAAAAGAAGCTTAGCAATTTTGGACACATCTCAAGAAATAATGACACATTGGAAATTAAAATGTTTGAATACAGAATGGAAGGAAGCAGCCTCGGAGGCGGGCGGGACAGCTTAGATCAACAACATCAACAAACACATCTTCGTCACTCCCAGAGTCGCCAGAGGTTTGACTGTCGATAGATTGCAAAGGATCAAATTAGTTGCAGGAGCACTGTCATGATATCCTACACGGTGTTGACGTGTCTAGATGTTCTGACAAAATCGCTCAGCCATTTCTGTACGATATTCTCAAATATTTTCTTAGCCTGAAGATGTAATCAAAGTCAAATATTGGATATTTGTGGATAATGATTCCATACAAATGACATGTTTTCTTTGTAAAATACGTCTTTCCTACTTCAGTAACCACTTATGACAACCGTTTACATACAGGAGTAGGAAAAGCAAATTCTTTCTGCAATTATATATGAAGCTGTCTTTCACTGCATCTGTGCATGAGTTAGCATAAATGTGTGAGAGTGAGAGAGAGAGAGAGAAAGAGAGAGAAATAGAGAAAGAAAGAGAGAGGTAGAGAGAGAGAGAGCATAAGTGAATATACTACTTTACAATAACATTTATTTATCTTCATCTACCTTAACCCCACATTTGTGTGTGTGTGTGTGTGTGTGTGTGTGTGTGTGTGTGTGTGTGTGTGTGTGTGTGTGTGTGTGTGAGCCTTATACATACACAACAATGATTGGGTATGTATGAGTATGCGCATGTGTACGTGCTTGTGTGTATGCACTCTGTATGTGTACGTCCTTGTGTGTGTATACAAACGCACACACATATACGCGCATATGTACACATACATATATGTACATACACATATACACACAGTCACACATGTACCAGGCGAACGAGGGAGTATCTACAAGGTTGTTCGATCTTCTAGAAATATCAGCCAAAACATTATCTTACATCGACATCTTACCATTCTTAAAAAACACAAGAATACATCAATGATTAGTAAGGATACAAAGTAGAAGAAAGTCATGATTGGACCCAACAAAGAGCTTAACCAAAATATACACAAACGAATACACAGACACATATGCGCTCTAACATGGGCTTAAGGATTCGGCGACTTGCCTAGCAATCCCATATCACTCCGAAAGAGCCCTACACAAATAATACCCCTACACATATTCCTACACGAATTCCAACCCCTAACCACTACACACCCTATGGGGCCAAGAGACATAGCTCGTGATGTATGCCTTCTTCAGTTGGTTTCGTCATTTTACACAGCACCCACAAACCGGTTGTGTTTTTCTTTTCACCTCCAATAACGTAGAACAGTCACTATATGCTTTCCATTCCTGCTAACTCTTATGAGCACGCAGTAATATGTAACTGTGCGTCATATAACATCCAATTTAATATACCCATTGCAAAAACGATTGATAAGATCGGCCATAATGGATATAGAATACTATACACTTTGTTTAATATACCCACTCTATTGACAAATATACCAGTGCATACTCTTTTTGACATTGATCCTTAAACAACTATATATATATATAATTATCACAAATTGTGATTTAAGGGCATTCAAAAAGTGCCGGTATTGCTAAAAATCAGAGTCAAATTCTCTTAACCTGTTAAAAGATACATTTTCTATACTTTTATTGATAAAGGGACGTAACTTTTACATGACTGAGCTGGTTTGCATTGTACTGACCAGTTTCACAGAGTCACTGTTCTTCAGCAATGCTTTTGCCCCACGGTCCTTATAAAGTGTTAAGTCGTGTCAATATATATATATATATATATATATATATAAATTTGCTGATTAAATTATCAGATGATTGCTGATTTAGCGAAACGGTAATTAATATATTAAAAATGAATAAGGCCCTTGGGCTTGCAGGCAGCAATACGGAGACCAACAAGGAAATGTAATTATTCCAAATTGTGATTTAAGGGCACTGAGAAAGTGCCGGTATTGCTAGAAATCAGAGTCAAATTCTCTTAACCTGTTAAAAGATACATTTTCTATTCTTATATTGACAGAGGAACTTAACCCTTACAGGACTGAGCTGGCTTGTATTGTACTGGCCAGTTTCACAGAGTTACTGTTCTTCAGCAAAATGTATCTTTTAACAGGTTAAGAGAATTTGACTCTGATTGATTTCTAACCATACCGGCACTTTCTGTGTGTCCTTAAACCACAATTTAAGGGCCTTATTAATATATATATATATATATATATATATATAGAGAGAGAGAGAGAGTAGTAGGGAAGAAATATTTTTTTAATTTAATCCAGGCCAATACCGTGTTATCTCAATACCGCAAAGATTGCGTAGAATGAGTATTTAAAACAATAGGAGAGTAGAGATTAATTGTACATCAATACTTTTATTTTAAAATTTCGCTACAACATGACCAATCTAATTACCGACAATTGTTTCTGTTACAACAGTAGCAGAATTGCATCATATGCAGTTGTGCATCACACTGCAATAGTCTCAACGGGGTCCGCTCATTACGATGTTCACGGAACGGACTAATCAATACAAGTCCCAGCAAACCGTAGCTCATGAAAAACAGACAAATTCAAATCGAGCGTTCCTCCTGGAAGTACCGTTGGTGTATGTAGAGTGGAGTTTTTTTCTTATTTTTAAAAAATATATCTATAATGGGAATAGGTTCTTATGCATTACCTCCATTAAACTAACAATTGGAGTGTAATTCAAAGGAGTGGGGGAGGGAGAAGAAAGAGGAAAAGGGGGAAAAATTAATATTTTGGATTCTTTATAATCGTAATGTGGCAGTTTGTATTGCATTTTGCCGTGTATCGTACATTATTTATCAACATAGAGGTAATTTATATAGTCTAGGTTTACAATTTCAATTAAAATAGAAGTTACTCATATTAATCACATAAGCATGAACATTATTGAATATCATAGTCATTAATTTAACTCTCGCTATTAGTATAGGTTACCAGTTACATTAATTTCGAATGCTTAAATGAGTATTTACTCTAGAGTTTATAATATTGTATTTAGATGGAAAAAAAGGCAAATTTCTTCCACACAGAGCTCACACCTCCTATTCCCTATTTTATAAGGTTTGACCTTACCAATTATTTTCCAGGTGATAGAGTATACTTTATTACTATCTTTCAAATTCCAAATTAGATTGCTTAGACTAGTCGAACCCATGTTACGCCTATGCTTAAAAGAACTTAAATGATTGGCAATTCTTCGCTTAATATAGCACGAACTAGCACCGATGTAGAAATATTCCTTATTCGCCTAGGAGACCTTACATCTATATACAATATTTTTATACTTACAATTTGCGTTGAGCGGACATACTCTGCCTCTAGCGGGTCACAATTCCTTGTAATACTACAATTGTTAATAGTATGTAAGTCACTAGTATTAGTTGCCGAAAAATTTTGAGTATCGGCTATGCTATCATTTCTTATGTTAATAATTTATCCGGTGGAACACTTATTAATATTATTATTATACGAGTTTTTCTTTATCTTTCAATTATGATTCCAATTTCTTGCCGAGAGTTTTCCCGACTCCTAG
>JAOPUL010005855.1:56102682-56124784 GCA_027564515.1 Octopus rubescens | reverse complement strand
GGTCGGCCCGAGGCTATAGTAGAAGACACTTGCCCAAGATGCCACGCAGTGGGATTGAACCTAGAACCATGTAGTTGGGAAGCAAGCTTCTTACCACACAGCCACGCCGCGCCTATTATCTCGGAGACAAAATACTTTTATACAAAGCATGATTTAGCTTTATACTTGAGCAATTCACTCATATTTGGGATGATCAATCCATTATAAATATGCACCTTCTCAACTACAATAATTAAAACAGCATCAGTCCTATCACTGCACCCCACCTTAAAATACCTAGGACTTCAAGGAATTGTTGCACTCACCACAAACAGAAAGCAAACATATTTAACATGAGTATCTACATGACTGTTCAATCTAAAATGGCAGGCAAATCACTGAATCAGCAAATTAAAAGGATGTAGTCTTGCATATCTCTTAAAAGACATGGTTATGGTTGAAATGTCTTTGATCAGTTCCATTTGGGTAAGGCATTTCCTCAAATAATGCACAGAGTACGTTCTCATAGCAATTTCCAACTCATTATATATTAATCACATTACACTAGAACACTATTTTAAAAACGTTTATCCTCCCTCTCTTACTGGACAAACACAAAACATATTTAAGAAGAGCATTATCAATAACTTTAATGACCATGTTAACCACAGAAATTTAAACTGATATCATTTTCAATAACCTGAAACTTTATTTCTTGGAATGTACCTGCAGATTCATTACTACAACATTGAGTTTCTTGACTAAGTTTTACAGCAACATTATCCTTAGTTGCCACAGGAGATCAAGAGATAAGCCAAGCTAGACTTTAGTTTCTTGAGGGACATGAGAGAATGCTTGTGTAATTCATATTCTTAGGACCAGGTATATTGTACCACCTGAGTACAAGTAATTTCAATATTCTATTGCTAGTTTATCTTTAGCATAAGCATGGCTGTGTGTTAAGTTCACTTTACAACCATGTGGTTTCAGGTTCAGTCTCACTGTGCAGCAACTTGAGTGTTTCATATTATAGACCTGGTTACATGAAAGAATTTGTTATATAAAAATATGCTTGTATGCACGCACATACCTACACATAAATGTTTAGATATTTCATGCTCTTATCTCCATCCAAACCCATACCAGCATGGAAAAATGGATGTTAAAACAAATTTTCCTCTTGGAAGGCAGGTCTTAAATGGTAGAAATCTTGTCTTGTAATTCAGACAGTTCAAGTGTCAGCTTCAGAACACATTACTGGCAATTATCCAGGTAGTTCCTTGATAGCAAGTGGATTGCACCAAAATTCTGTCCAGGGCAAGAATTTAGAAGCCATGTTACACTCGTACAAAATAACATTCACACCATACTGGGGTTACAGAAACAGTATTCGAGTCTAAAGGAAAATTGTTGAACTAAATATCGTCCCTTGTTAGAATTCTGGCATTTTACAATTTCTTAGTCCAATATCATTATACCAATGAATGGCAACTAAAATAACATTTTGCATAATGGCTTTATAATATCTGTACTTGGATGTCATCCAACCAACAAATAATATGCAATGATTCTGTACTTACCACTGATCCTTGTCACTTTAACCCTTAATAGCCCACAAGTACATAGAAGTCATTAAGTTCAACACCTAACTGCTATTCTGTTTCACTGAAAGAATTATTCACATTTTTTTAAAAATCATCTCCAAAATATTGCTCTTTTGATAAACTTAAGATACATATGTTTGATAAACAATGTTAAATAATTTTTATGTGAATCCTTTAAAACGTTAAATTTAATTTTCCACACAAGTTCCAACATTTTTCCACACAAGTTCCAACATGTCGATAATGATAGCACTTCACATAAAATATTGGTTTTATTATTACTAGCATGGGTTGGCTGCTTCAGAAATACAAAAACTTTCCATGCAGTTATTCTGCATGATTTGTAAGTTGTGGTTGGCAGCCTCTTCTTCCTTCACATTGCCAACTACTATGATAGAATAGATCAAATGTTTTAGCAGTAATATTAGTAGAGTCCTTGTGGCTGACTTAAATGTAGGTTATGAAGTTGACATCTACAATACAACAGCAGGTATGGCTGTGTAGTTAAAAAGCACAGTTTTGGGTTCAGTCCCACTGCACAACATATTGGATATCTTCTACTCTACTCCAAGGCTAACCGATATCTTGTCTGAATTTTGGTAGGCAGAAATTATATAGAAGCCCATCATATACAGACTTCTGCACTATATATAGATATACATACAGTAAAGAGCCCCTTCAGTCACAAATGACCATGGGATTGCACCTTGAAAGTTCCCCTCTGAAGCACAGGTCCAGGCAAGGTTTTTTTGGTTTTTTTTGTGGAAGGCCAGCAGTCACCCATGCATACCAGTCTCTCCACCAGTGCCGTCGTAATTCATTTCTGCAGTTGAGTGAACTGGAGCAACATGAAGTGTCTAGCTCAAGAACACAATACAGTCTGGTCCAGGAATTGAACTCACAACCTCAAAAAGCTTGGCATTCTAACCACTGAGCCATTGCCTTCACACATACATACATTTTTATTTTTAATCTTTAAATTAAGGAAAAAAATTATTTCATAATTCCTTTTATCATCTATTATCCATTTTTATTAAGTTTTTTTTACATATATGTATTATATATTTTTAATTTAATTAATTATTCTTCATTTCAATTCATCTTCCATGCACCAACCACATACATACATACCTACCACACAGAGACAAACATACACGCACACAAAAATACAGATCTGTAAGCTCGCTGCACCTTACGGACCATTTACACACACATATGGCCTATACCTAAATCCTGCAGTTACTACCAACCTGTTGCGATCACACATGCATACACCACTCACACACTTTGACCATTTTTACTCTCCTGTCTTTAAATACCAGTTTTTCTACCACCAATATTCATCACGTAAGGTACACGTGTTCCACAGACTTGCTTCCATTCTCACTGGATTCTTCCCTCTCTTTCCAACGAAGAGCCATACTTGAAACATAAAACACTTGTTTCCCCCATCTGAGCATGAATCCAATACATTCTATATGTACGTCCTCTTGTTTATTTTTTTATCGTCCATTACCTATATTTATATATTTAGTTTATTGGCTATTCTCAGTCAACAAATTGTCCTCTAGCTCTGCACTTTTGAAGATGAGTGGAATGAAAAAAAAAATCCATTACTTGAAAAACATGTAAAGTTGGCACAGAAAGGGCATCTAGCTGTAAAGAAAATGCCTCGATAATATGTATTCGTCTAAGACATACTAGCATGAATAAAATGGATGAGAAACAAATGACCAAATAAACAGCCACACTTCTTTACAATATATTTCTTAAACTAGAAAAATATAGATTAGTTTCTACTTTAACCTCTATTTTGAAATAACTGTAACAAGAGAAAATAAAATTTTAACTTCTTGGGCAGGCTTGACAAATAAAAAGGAATCCTTTGACAAATATTGTAAACATTGAAAATGAAAAACCTCAGAAGATTCCAGGACAGACGCAGCACTAGTGAAGATAAACAGTTTTATTCCGTTTTGGGTAGATCTCTGTAAAATATGGTTATTGTAACTACAAACATTTTTTAATGTATATGTATATATAATTGTTTTATATACACACACACACATCAAAAACATCTTTTTATAATTTTTTTTTTGTTTTTCTGTCTTTTTGGGGGGATTTTTTCTTTAGGTTTTAGTGTCATAAATTCAGCAATTCTATACTTCAATAATGTGAATTCCACTTTTGTTTTTCTTTTTTATTAAGTGGAGACCACAGGTTGCATTTTACACTCACTGCCTAAATGTAAATAGACATGCATGTTTAGAGTCTGCAGTCTTTTTACATCACGGTTGGATGAATTCAGATTTTTTTTTTTTTTATAAAGTTTTCTTTAAAGCATATTTCCCAATCATATATGTGTGTGTGTGTGTGTGTGTGTGTGCGCACGTATGTGAATTTTGTGTACAGTTAAGTACAGAAGCTATGAAACCATGTGGAATGTTCATAAGAATTCTGCATGAGAAAAACAATAACAGAAACTTGTATCTCCATCCTAGGCTAAATGCAAACATTTGTTTGTATTCATTTTTTAAATATTTTTTTTTATGGGGTGGGGCTTTAGATTTTTTTTTCTCTCTTTTTTTTTTTTTTAACAGAATCTTTCACCACAAAAAAAATAATAGAGGGAAAATTTACTGTACACATTTTTAATAAGTGTGCCGGTGGCCTGCATGCTATTATCAGTACAACTGACAGCCTACCACAACAATAATCACAAGAAAACTGCGATCAAAACTTATAGCACCCCCATCATTGTCTAGCTACCATAATATTTATTAGGCGACCTAAATAAATGATTTCTAATAAAGATGCATTTTTAAAAGTATACTTTAAAAATTTCATATATAATTTTTTCTCAATAAAAAAGAACACAACTACACTCATGATATTCGTGTAGGAATTAGTAACAGCAATAACTTGGATATTAAGGTTAACTTTTTCACACAAAAGAATGGATGAGCATTTTAATACAGTTTTCATCTTGAAATTTAAGAATCCAAATTATTAATCTCATATGTATAAAATGGACTCTTTTCCAACAACTTTAACATTAAAATTATGCTTTATCATCAAAACAAAAATGATGAACCAATGAAAAGCTCTGCTGTAATAGTGCAGATAATTATTTCTAAATATTACTAGCAAAAATAACTTTATTTCATTGCTTAGTTATATTTTAGCATCCAGTAAGATAGATACGCTTACATTCATATAATCTAAGTGTGCTTGATAACAGAAAATACAGAGGCTTTTTATCCCAGAAAATTTTCAATTTTTATTGATATTGATTCTTTTTATTTTTTAGAAATAAAAATCTAAAATAAAAAAATGGAATAAAGACAGAAAATTTCCAACTGGGATGTTAAGTTTAATGGTCAGCATAATCACTTACTGCTGTTCTAATGGTCACATTATCAGTTTTTGTGCAGCAGTGATGCTGGACACTGTTTTCCTTGACCAAGCCAGGGAGTGTGTCATGTCACATGTCATTACCAGAGATACTGGCTACAGCTACTAGTTCTGGGAGCTGGCCTCAATATTAAGAAAAGTTTATTTCTTAAGTCTCATACCCTGAGAGAAGCTAGTTTTAATACTGAAAAAATTAGTAGACAAACATGAACAGAGAGAATTACAAAATACAAGATGATAGGGAGGAGATACAGTGGCTAGCATGTAATAAAAAAGAAAGAAAAAGAGTTGGAAAAGAGGGGCAACGAAACAAAGGCTCTTGATTTAAATACATCAATGAAAGCTGATTAAAAATAAAAGTTATGAAACAACTTTACCTTTAATGTACAAATAACTAGTAAGGCCTTTGGCACAGAGTTATTAGATGAAATAATTCAAACAAACATGTATATGTATGTACACTCAACTAAACAGTACAAGTACAAAGGGTACTTACAAGAAAAGAAAAAAACACACTTGAAAACCAAGATAGAATTTGGTGAAGAATTCATGCACACATGCCCTTATGTGCATTCAATGAATCTGAAAGTTATTAATTCTGATTCCTTTCCAACTAGTTTCTCTAAAATGACATATCAAAATCAAAACTAAAAATACCAAATAAGAGCACCTATAAAAGGCAAAAAAGTAAAAATAAATAAATATCAACAGTTTTGAAGGTTGGTGTTAAACAGGAAGGCAGACATCTAGGCAAATAAAAGCAGTGGAGAAGATAAACAAAGAGTCGGTAATGCTTGAGCAAGTTGTTAAAGCAACTGTTTTTTCAAGATTAAAACCCCACTCATTAGAATGATTGCTATTACAATTCATTTCCATGGTACCAATGCAGTATTTTGCAGGCTGCTTCTTCATATCTGCTACACTTCTGCCCAATCACTTTTTCTTCATCAATAAAATAATTAACGAAAGTAGTTTTTTTTTTTTGTCTTTTTTTTTTTAAATGTTGGTGTGTGAGTTATGTGTATATTAAACAAGATTTGAACCAATGTAAACACAGCAGTTTTCCACATTACTCTGTGACTGTGATAGGGAAATATGTAGCAGCTGCAAATTTGACATGAAAAGGTTAAAATTTTGACAAAAGTTTCACTAAACTTTCCATGTGGGTTGTAAATGCTTTACCAAATCTTCATAATTGTCAGTCTTCCTAGGTAAGCGAGAATTGCCAATTCTAAGAATCAGGTCTATTAACAGGCAAAAATTATTTTGATACATGAGTGTAAAAAAATGAATGAACTGTAACAATAATGGCAACTTAGAAATACATCCACAGTTTCCTTTTCTTTCTTCTTCAATTGGCTTTCTTATTCCATTTAGTGATATTTGTTTTGGGAAGGAAGGGAGTTGGTGACCAAATTGATAAAAATTAGAATCTAAAACCTAATTTGAGGCTGAAAGCATTCCAATCACAAAAGATAAATTTACATGATTCTTAAAAAGTATAAAGTTTTCCCTTTTTATTTCATGTTTCAAGTTCAAAGAAAAATACTAATTTTTTCATTTAACATTTTTGAGATTGGAGAAAGAATTTAAAATGTTAACATTTCATAATTTTGAAAAATCTTACAGAAGTACTTTTTCTCTCATTACATACACTATCCTCCCCATATATTATTACAGGAAGAGGAGGAAACCTTACAAATCCCCAAAATAATAAAAGCATTAAAAAAAAAAAAGAAAAACAATCCTCCAAGCTGATTAGTAAATCCTAATTATTCAAAGAGGATACAGTGTATAAAATTAAAAGTGTCTGACAGTGAAGAAGAAGATCAAGAATATCATTTTCTTATTGAAACCAGCTTATATATAATTTGGAGAAAAGGAGTAGAAGGAGATAAGAACAAAGACAAAATGAGCAAGTGAAACATGACATGTATATCTGTTCTCTTCCTTGATTGTATGACTAAACAAGCTCTCTCAGTAGAATGCCTCTTTCTACAGCTCATTTCATCACCTGATTTTATTTTTAAATTTACATTTTTTTTTCTAATGATATCAATTAAAATAAAAAGTTTTTCTACATCATTTTTCACTTGTACACATCTATGAGAGATCTGCATCAGTGACCACCAAATTGCCAGTATTAGTGGTAAATTGTAGTAGAGTAATAACAGTGGTATAATAATTGGTAAGAGAAATGATAATAGCAGTCTTAACAATAGTAATGTTTGTAGCTGTAAGAATCATAGCAGTAGTCATGTGACAGGAAGTGGTTGGTAGGTGTTGGTACATGAATTTCTATAAAACCATCATTCAATCTTCTCAGTACAGCTCATTAATCACTACAGAAGCTCTAGAAAATGGAAAACAAAAAAGAGAAAAAAAGGAACACGTGATCAGACAAACCAACAAAGATGGAATAACAACAAAATAACTGATAAAGAATATTAGAGTAGAAGAGAGAAATCACAATTAGTATTATTTCACTGAGGAATGTCAACAACAAAGTGAGGATAAACAGTGTTATTTCAGGATAGAGCAGCAAAAGCAAATTGATTTTTATTGAGAGATTCTTCTCAAACAAATACACACAAACGGACATCAGTGGAAAGCTAACAGAAAACAAACAAATTATACGGTCCTCCAAAAATAATTTATTAGTAATGACAAGCTTCAAGTGTTTACCTCCCCTTGCTAATAATATAGTTTTTTTGTTTTATTTGGCTGGAATCTAGAAAACTGAAATGCAATTTATTCTCAGGCATTATTTAAACTTCTAAAAATAAGGCTACAACACTTAAGGGTTATGAAAGATTGATCTTGAAAGATCAAGTACAGGGATGAATCAAAATTAGAAACATGCATACTAGCTTCGTAAAAATGTGTTGAACAACAGAGGTTTCCACCTAAGAGAACAGAAAAAAATATGAAGGTAAACATATGTATTTAACATTTGTTAACCAAGAAAATACTTTTTAATGCAGTAAACACTGCTATAATAATATCAAGGTATAGGGTTCCATGTAGCTAATCTTCCCATATATATGTAGAAAGGATATTCAATGCATCTTTCTTTGAAATTCCTCCAGCACTTAGGTTTTCAGTAATTTCAAATTGTAAGAACTTGAACAATTGGCTATTCACCATTTTAGGTGCTGATGATGTAGTTCTTATTGTGCAATACAAGGAAACTTGTAGAAGCTTCAAACTACGGTTGGTGAGTGAGGGATATTAAAATAAAGGTTTAGAAAAAAAATGGTGTAGAACAAATTTGGTTACTCTGAAGAAGCTGAAAGTAACATAGAAACTAAAAAGAGAATACTGTAAAGAAAAGATATTTACTTCCTTAACAAAACTGATAATTTTAAACCAATATAGACAAGAAGATTTTAACATCTTTGAACTGAAGTACAAAAAATATTGTAGAATTTAGTTAAGATATGTTTTTATTTAAAGTAAATAAAATTATTCTATTTCTTTTACTGATCTTTAAATATTTTCAGTTGGAGCATTTAAAATTTTTTATTTACCATTATAGATTTTAATGAAATAGTTAAACAGAAAAAACATACACAAATCAGATAATGAAACATCAACATTCCAATATTTAATAAGATAACCCTTTGATTAGTTAAATATTTTAGCAACAACTTTACATAAAATCAAGTAAGTAATCAGGTAAGAAATGTAGCAATTTATTATTCTAAGAAAATAACAATAAATTAGATAATTAACATTATAACGATGCTGAAATGTTCTACTTTAAAAGCATCACCAATCTAATCTGTTACAGAAGGAAAACAATGGTCTTCTGTTATCAAAATAATGGAGTGCTGGGAACAAATACTGTTCGTTAAAATATGGAAGAAGAACTGAAATTTTGTGCATCAATACCAACATAAATACTGATCTACTTAGACCTTAGATAAGAGCATATTGATGTCATTTGTTTTCACTCATAAGAAAGCAATTTTACAGCCAGAGTTCTAAACATACAAGGAAATGTATAAGACAATTAGCTTGAAATTAAAAATACAGGTTTCAAGTTATCTCATTCAATTGTAAGTGAAGGAAAATTAAATCAGTTCATTACTTTTTGCTCCATTATATAAGGCTAAGACTGAACTGAAGTCAATGAAAGTGAAGAATTTGCAAGAAAAGAAAGCAAGAGGATTATGGCCAAAATTAACCAAGTGTTTTAGATTAGAGTGCTGCTTGTTGAGAAGGTCCAACCTTGAAAGGAGGCAGCCTCTATTTAGAGCAGGCTGGATGGTCTGCCCATTGGTGAGTAGGCTTTAAGTTCGAGCTCCTGCAAATCAAAAACAGTCCCTCATAAAATATTATTTAAAAGGAGTTAGAAGTAGAAAATATAATTTAAATTTAGATAAAACTGAACATTCAGCAAAATAGCTTTCATAAAAACAATCTATTACAATAGAAGACAAATATTACATAACGTAATATTTTGAAACAAAAATGGATAGTATCCCCATCTAGTCTTCAAAGTATTACTGTGTAATTTGTATGGTGCATTTGTATTGTTTTCTTATCTAAGTGATTCATTTATTGCTCGATATATATATAAATATTAATTGGAAGACTAAGATACAATTGTTGATACTTCATATAGGTATATTATCCTAAAATCAAAACTACATTTTATTGCTAAGAGTTAAATTCTTCATTGCATCTTTGCTACTTCCTACAATTTAACACTAGTAATAAAATTGCCAGTGTTTTTAATCACCAAAATATTTAGACATAACTTCAAACAGCCTTAATTTATTCAGTTATATAATAATTTCCTTCCTTAACTGTTTCAATGGTTAATTCCATTTTACAAAGCTTTGCTTCCCTGTTAATCACCACCACAACTACCTCTTTCCTTTCCTCCTAGCCAATATGCATCTTTACTACTTTTCCATACCTATTTCAGTTTTTGAAAACAGTATCCGAAGGCATTAATTCTGGGAATATACACATTCACTGCCAGTCTTTCTTTATAATGCAGCTAGCAGAAACCTACACCAAACTGCAACTTACAATCCAACAAAGCCCAATGGTTTGTTGTATCTGCCACTAATGCTTTCATATAATACAGATAGCATGAGGTATGGAGCCATGAAAAGTTTGTTTTTATATTTTAAGGCATTCCATTATATTTCAAGAACCATAACACTATATTTCTGCTTTATTTTTCATTATTTTCGATAGACATTTTTTTTTCCATTATTCACAGATTGCTATTTTAACTATTTGCTGCTTAGTGGTTTTCAGTTTACCTATATGTTAAATATGAAGCTGACAATAAGCAACTGTTTGTGTTAGTTATTTCTCCAGTCCTCTGCAGTAATAAGAAATTATTTTTACATTTAAGCAATTATGTAATACTTACATCCTCAATTTTTCCCGGTCTGAGTCGCTTTAAAATACTTCCAACTGTCATTCTCCTTGAGAAATTAAAAGAAAAAATTGTTCTTATGAGTTCCATCTTAAGTGTAGAAAAAGACAAATCAAAAGCAAAAATGGAAACAATAAAATTATACAAACATAACTGATAATTGAACATTTAGAGATGACAAAATTCTTTAATATTATGAAAAGCTGTTTCACTTTTTTAATATAATTATTTATAATATCAGATTTTTATGGTTCCATTTAAAAAAGCTCATCTATATATAATATAATATATATATATGTGGAGACAGAGAGAGATGTATCTGTTAAAAGATTTCAGGATATAGAATCAGTTGCGTAAAAAACTGCAGTTTTGTAAATTTGGCCATAAAATAAAAAAATTCTTTTTCTTTCTAATATCTGTTCATACAAGTCAAAGCGAACGTATGAGGTGGTATCAAAGAGTTCCCGGATTAGTTCTGTAGTGCGCCAACATATGGCAGCACACAATTGCGTGCGCAATGGGAGCTTGCAGTGATCTTCATGAGGCAGTGTGCCGAATGACATCACTGTTTACTTTGCAAATTGTGAAATTTCTGTTTTTGTGATCACGTGTATGCTATAGTCTGCGATTTTGTCATGGACAGGAAAGAACATCGCATTGAAGTCTGTCAAGAATCATCATCAGTGACGAGAGTTGGGTCTATGAATGCAACCCTGAAATGAAACAGCAGTTGTCACAATGGAAGAGGTACAACAGAGCTGCAGCTCAATCAAGAGCATGCTCATTGTTTTTTTGACATCCGTGGTATTGTGCATCAAGAATTCATCCCCCAGGGCCAGACCATCAATTGAGAGTTCTACTGCAACGTTTTGAGGCATTTGAGGGAGGACATTCAGCGAAAGCGACCGGATCTGTGGAGTGCAAAGAATTGGATTCTTCACAATGACAATGCATCGTCACCAAGCTCTCCTCACTTGTGAGTTTCTCGCCAAAAACAGCTTCTTGCCAGATTTAGCACCTGTGGACTTCCATCTTTTCCCCAAGATGAAAATGCAGCTCAAAGGTCACCATTTTAACACCGTTGTCCAGAGCGAATCACAGAAGGTCCTCGACTTGCTTATGGAAAATGACTTCCAAGCCAGATTTCAAAAGTGGCAGGAACGCTGGGACTGGTGTATTGCTGTGCAAATTGACTATTTCAAGCATGATGTTAAAACTTAGGTAAAAAAGTTTTTTTTTTTTTTATTAAACATAACTAGTCCGGAAACTTTTTGATACCACCACGTACACACACAAAATCAGAAAACTACAAGAATATATCACAGCTAATTTAGAACAAGAAATTACTTCCTACTGTAAACTTTGAATTTACCATCTCTGCAAATTAAAATTGGGTAAATTGTTTTAAGAATTTTAGTGACAAACAAAATTGCTGCAAAGAAGTCATTAGGAAGAGTAAAGAAAAAATAAAAACACCATCATCCATTCAAAACACTAGAAACCCACCTCCCATAAACACCACAGTTTTACAGTCTTTGATAAACACAGTTTCCCCATTAGAAGTTATTACTTTTTTTTCTTTTTCTTTTTTATTACCTTTTAACTATAATTTTGTTTTTATTGTATACAAGCACACACATGGCCAAATGGTTAAGAAGTTCTCTTTGCAATACCAAGTTGTGGTACTTTATACAAGTCATCATCATTGGCATGGGTTATCCTTATGTTGACCGATGCTTTGTGAGTGAAAAAAAGTCAACTACGTGGAAGTGCACTGAATGGACTGTACCTGTAATATAAAGGACTGTCCTATATACTCTCACTCTATTTTACCTAGGGATTTCATTAAAGGTATGTCTGTAGAAAACTCAGCTGCTTACACTACATTTGGTTGACCATTTAGGATTCAAAATCAACAGAGAATCCATTTACACACATGCTGAAGTTGCTTTACTCTCCTTTCTTATACTTACAGTTGTGTCATTTTTTAAAACATTCTAAATAATCAGAAGTACTTTCATACTTTAAACAGAATTAGGTCCCAAAAATAAGCAAAAATATGCCTCAAAACATATCTGATTACTGATACATAATTGTAATAAAACATGCTCTGTCTATATAAGCCTTGGATGTATTGATGACTCACTGCAGATGTTTGGTGCAGCAATTTTACAAAATATTTAGTAAAGCTCATTCTGAGATCTATTATAAACATATTCAACCATATGGCACAACAATAATAAAATCAATACTATTTAAGTATACAATCAACCTGCATATGATATATTTTATGAGTCTAGCCATCTGGCTGTACATTGCACTTCAAGATATAAGGGGATGCTGAACAGTTCCTGGCTTTAAGGGTATTGTGAAAGGGTAGAGTTGTTACCTTTAGAGGGGTGGTAGGACAACTATTTAGGAGAAGATATGCAAAGAATCATGGTGGTATACAATATATCTTTCTCTTTTTTGCAAATTTAATGCATGATGGCAGCTCCTACTGTGGATTTTGGTAAAATTGAAGCATAGGCGGTCTTGAAGTTCCTCTATTAGCAAGGCAAAAGAGCGTGGAAATCCATGGCGAGATGAAAGAAGTCTTGAAGGATGGCTGCTGATCTAACTCCAAGGTCACAGATGAACCCTGGCCAGGACAGCCAACTTCCACGACCACAGAGAACAAAGCTGACGCTGTGCATGTCATGATTCTCGAGGACTGCCGGATTTCATATAAAGTCATAGGTGAGACTCTGGGGATTTTCCACGAAAGAGTTGGCCACATTATCTGCAAAATGGATGCCGAAATGCCTGAACGCAGATCAGAAGCGCATCAGAATGACGACATCAAAGGCGATTTTGGACCGGTTTGCAGCAGGAGAGGCTGAATTTATAGTTCATTTAGTCACCATGGATGAAACTTGGCTTCATCATTATGATCCCCAGACCAAGCAGCAATCAATGGAGTGGCGCCACAGTGGTTCACCATGTCTCAAGAAGTTTCGGATCCAGACGTCAGCTGGAAAGAATCTGGCTTCAGTGTTGTGGGACAAAGATGGAGTACTCCTCATAAAATACTTGCCAAAGTGTCGCACCATTAATGCAGAATACTACACGTCGCTGTTGGATGAACTGCGTGAAGCTTTGAAGCAGAAATGCTGTGGAAAGCTGAGCCCATAGTGTCCTGTTTTTGCAAGACAATGCACCAGCACACACATCACATGAAACTCTATGGAAAATATGCAACCTTGGCTTCAAATTGGTAGACCAGCCACCTTACTCTCCTGACTTGAACACAAGAAGTTCTCATATTTTCCTTTCAAACTGTAATATTTATATTCATTCCTCTATATGTGAAATTTACACCTGCAATGCTGTGATGCCACCTCAAGAATAAGCACAACTACGCCTCTCCTCGTCTTGATAGTGTTACTTATCTGCTTCTCAAATATAGCAGGTTCTTTCTTTTGCACCAACTTTCATTCATCTTCCCATTGTCAGAGCAGTGGAAAATTGCCAGTGCCATTCCCCTGTTCAAAAAGGGTGATTGCACATCACATGTCAACTACTGTCCACTCAGTCTTACTAGCTGCATTGCCAAACTGATGGACAGACACACTGGAATTTTTTGAGCTCTCACAACCTTATTTGACCCTCACAATTTGCATTTAAAAAGAACAGATCCTATATGCTATAGCTCTTTCCTGCAATCAGACCTGAACACAATGCAGCAACGGATTACCGACTGGCAGCTCAAGCTGGCTGTGGACAAGTGTGTCATCATGCATTTTGGGAGGGAAAACCCAGCTTTTACATACTCTCTCAACAACACCAATCTTAAGAAGTCTGTTAGTAAACATGACCTGGGTATTATTGTCAACAGCGATCTGCGATGGACAAACCACATCTCTAAAATTGTCAAGAAGGCTGAGGATGCCTTAGCATCACTCAGTAAAACCTTCAACCAAGCTGTATATGACTACGGTATATCCATGCTTAGAGTTTGCATCACCAGTCTGGAACCACTATTTTGCTCGGTATATCAATCTCCTGGAAATTGTTCAGAAGCATGCAACCAGACGAATACCCGCAGTCAGGCATCTACCATACTCTGAATGTCTTGCTTCCCTGGGCATGGACACAAAGCTCTGAGCTCTGGCAACTGACTTGGTAGACACCCACAAGATTATCCACCATTTTTCCAACAACCACCACCTTCAGCACCTTTTTGAATTGCATGTCCAACACTTGTGGACATGCTTACAAAATAAAAAAAACAACACAGCACCCATGATTTTCAGAAACATTTTTTCACATTCAGAATTGCTGAAGCAAGGAATTAACTAGCTACATCCTTTAAAACTTCCAGGGTTCCTGAAATTCGCCAACAGCACACCTGATGCCCCCCACCCGTTTCTTTTTTTTTTTTTTTGAAGACATTCACTGTTCACATTCTATGTACTGTTCATACAGTTTTGGTTACTTTTTTTGATGAGTTGCAGTGCACCTGAGCACTGTATACAATAAGTTCATTATTATTATTATAAAAGCTTTTTTTAAAAATTCTTAAAACAAAATTTATAACCAATATTAAAATTAACTTTTGCCACCCATTTTTAGGACATTATTTCGAACACACAGTAATATATGATATAAGCATTCCAATTTTTTAAAACAATTTACTGGGGTGGGGACAAAAAAACTTATGGGTGTAAAAGACATATACATACTTAGAACTTAAACCGCCACCTGGTGGCAATCCTTCTATTTCATCATCCATCAACTCGTGCATCACAAGAGAAAGGTCGACATCATCTTCAGGTTTGCAGTTGTCTAGGATTTCTACAAAACAAAATAGATAAATGAGTACAAATAGTTAAGAAAGCAAGAATGTAATTTTCTCAGCAATAGCTGATTGAAATATACTTAACAATGTTAGTGTTTCATTGGAAACAGATAACATATGAAGGCAAAAATAAAAACAGACTATATGACATGGTGAAATCAAGGGTAAAATAAAACTATCACTATGAAAATTTTAATGACAAAAAGGAAGAGATGTAGAAGTTTGTCATTGTAATATGTAACTGTAATGAGGTGTAGAAATTGACCATTGTATAATGTAACTATAATAGATGAAACTGACTAACCATTGTAATATTTAGCTGTAATAGATGAGATGTAAAAGCTGATATTAAAATGTAATTGTTGTTTAAAAAAAAAACTGAATTTTTTATTCAATGGTTTAGTCTAGAAGGAGGAGGAAGTGGTGGTGAAGTATCCTTGATCTCTTTAAAATTGGTGACTAACATGGCTATATTCAGCTTAAATATCTACAGCAATATTCTTGCAAAATGGGTTTTTCTGGCCAAATGCTCCTTGATGAAGTACAATGTGCAGCTGGATGGTTAGCTAAGCTCATAAAATGTATTATATGCAACCTAATCATGAAATTTAACAGTATTGATTAAATTAGAATTAGGCCATATGGTCGAATGTGTTTATAATTGTTCAAACAATTAGCTTTACTAAGTATTTTAAAACATTGTTGCATGAAACATCAACAATAAATCATCAATATGTCCATGGCATATAGACAAGACATGTTTTACTAGTCAAGTATGCAATGAGGTAAGAGACTTTACTTCTTGGACCCAATTCTCTTTAAAGTATGAAAGCACCTCCGATTATACAGAATGTTTCAAAAGTGACACAACTGTAAGGATAAGATGCAAGTGAAATTGATGCAAAAATATTAATCAGAGCAACAGTGGATTCTAGGTCAACAGCATGTAGCAGTTGAAGTGGATGCTATGTACTATACATTCAATTGCGTCAGCTATGGCATTTTCCAAAGATGAACATGTGCTCATCGTTTAATTTTTGTTTTTGTATTTATAGTTATTAAATGTTTGTGTAATTGGCATCTTTTCGCCGTTTGTGTCATTTCCTTTAACCAAGATGCAGTTTCATAGCTGCTCAATAATAAACACGTCTGTTCTTGAAAATGCCATAGCTGACACATTTCAATGAATGTTTGAACAATACTAGTACATAACAATCACTTTAACTGCTACAAGCTATTGACCTTGAGTACAGTGTTAATTAACACTTAGGCATCATATTCACTTGCATATACATTCTACACTCTTTTCTGTAAAGTGCATCATTTTTTAAAATACCTTGTACTCCTCATACACAATTATATTTTATTTCCTTTTGTGTAGATATATATTTATTAAAATTTTATTTATCCATACTTTTCAATATTGTCTGTGAAAAAGAGAGAGCTGATAGAGGAGAATTGACAATTTAACTGTTTATAATGTTTAGCAATTGTAAATGAAAAAAACTTGTGTGTCTGATCTGTAATTCTTGCATCGACATTGAAGAAACTTGTAATCTATCATTGTGCATTATGAATGTGAATGAGCAACTTTTTTTCAGGAGACAGGTAGCAGTGATGCAATTTCTCTTGCAGCTGATAAAAGTACATTCACAACATTGCATCATATTATCAAATGATTTCAGAGTAACAGAGGATTTACTTTGTGTCTTTTGAAGAGAAGAACCAGAGGAGATGAATTTGAAATGCATCATCAAAGCCATCAAAATGTTCAACATCACTGTTAAATATATTTTCTCCCTTACTGATGGGGTACCTGCAGTGTTATCACCATTTGGTTCACTTCTTTTTCCAAGAATCATTATGAAACACATGATGTTATATGTGTTATCACAGTGTTATTCATTATGAAAACTTTATAGCTCTTCATTCCATTATGTTTGAAGAGATGAAAGATGTCATTTGTTTTTTTTTTGTGTACAACATCTGTGCAGAGGCACTAAATCATCGAAAATAACCAATTTTGTGAACAACACTTGTTGATTACAGGTTTCCAATAGACAATTACTGGTTTATTGCATTTATTAAAGCAAGAGTAACAAGGGATTATCTGTAAAATTCAGGACATACCACAAGAGCCTTCAGTCAAAAGTACTAGTTTGTCTTTTTTTTACCAAACAAATTCACACAACAAGCTACTGCACAATTACCAACTAGCAAATTTCACTCATGAGGCATTAGTTAACCTGAGATTATATATAATACAAGACACCTGTGCAAGATGCCAAGTAGTGAGATTGAACCTGGAACCACATGGTCATGCGAGTTTCATGAGCATGTCTAGCTTGAATATGATATCAGTAAAACTGATGTAAAACCTTTCAAGAAACTGAGGTTTTTATTTGTAGAATTTACAATTTCAGAGCTATGGTGCTAAAATCTAACCATGTTCTTCCTCATGGTAACTAGAGTGTTCTTGTGAACAGCTATTTCTGTTTACAAGCAGCAATTTCTATGAATCAGTCAAATGTTTGGATTTAGCAACTAATAGCAATTTCTGTATCAGTTCTCTACTACAAAACACATCCAATGAACAGAAAAAAAACTGTCTAATAAATGAAAATTGTGATACATTTTACCATCTTCAAATCTGTAAAGCATTTGTTAGTTATTGTACTTCCCTATCTCACCACAACTTATCTACTGCTATATAATTTAGGTAAGATCTACAACAAAGATCTACATAATTTAGGTAAGATCTAACCAGGAACAGTAGCTGTCCACTTTTTCTTTCTTTCCATCCCACAGCAAATTTGTATTTTGTGTGATCATACTGCTGATAAAGCAGACCTAAAATCTAATCTAAAATAATGTATTACAGCACAATATTGTGATGCACGAGTTGCTCTACTACATTCTCAATTTTAACTCACAGATACTGTTTCTAGATTCTTTTTTGTTTTGTGATGAACCATAATACATGCAGATGCCATCCATTCCCCTTGCCCATGTATCTTGAAAGACTGCAATCTTAAATTAAACCTCAAAATGGACATCATTGATCTGCCTATATTTCTTCTAACCAGGTTAATTTTCCACTGTTCAGTATTGGTTTCCCAACAACAATTTGATTATTAAGGCTTCACCGACTGTCTCCCTTAGTTACTGAAATTTAAAATACTTAGCTTGATGTTAATCTGAGGAAGTGTACATCAAATATTTTTTTTTGTTAGAGACAGTTCATTAAACAACAGAGATATGACTTTGTCTATTGGTCTGATGACAACCTTCATAATAACTGGTTTCAGTGTGCTATATCATTGCTTTGGAAACTCTACTCAAAGAAACTGGTTTATAAATGACCTCCATTTTCTTATAACAAAGCTTGTCTATCATTTCTCTTCACTAGCTCTCATGATTTTATGGACTACAGTAATCAGAATAATGGCCTCTCTCGAACAAAGTGATTTATATCTACAGTAAGTTGCTATACAACTAATGAATGGTTAATTTGCATTAAGAAAAGATTTTTTTTCAATAAGCATACTTGAATACTAAAGATAGCTTCATTATAGCACGTCAATATTTTCAAAGTCATAAGTGTTCATTAAAAAGAAAATTAATTACCACTAATTTACACACACACACACACACACACACCTTAGTGTGTGTGTGTGTGAGGTATTTTCATGAATTCAGACACAGATCCTCTTGGAAGTTGCTCGAATCTCCAAAGAAAACCTTGAATCACTAATTCCAAAACCAAACCCATTAGTGGTGGATAGAGAAATCATTGAAGTTATTTATGTTGCTAAGACCATGAGTATTTGGCCAGGTTGGAAGAAATTACTTGAATCGCTTATGTGATCAACTGAAATTCTTGTTTAATCCAGGCTAACATGGAAAAGGTGGATGTTAAAACAATGATGATGATAAAGGATGCTTCTAAGTATTACATGGCATACTTATTACATGTTAATTTGGCCTGTGGGAATTTATAACCTGAACTTCTTTCACTTTTTACTCTTGTTATGAAACACTACAAAGAAAATCTAGTTAGAATTCTGAAGCCAAAATGGTTTTCTGATATAAAAGCCACTATGGTAGGGTTACCTACTACCCATGATTAAGGGCAGGTGACCACGCACCTACCCTCCAGTACTGGAGTCATGTGAACATGGATGGTATCTGCTTTTTGTAATATATGTAACTTAATATTTTGGATAAACAACATTAACTATGATTTGATGAACCTCAATATTTACTATGGATTTGTAAATATAACTGCAATGAATGGAAAAAGATCCAATTAAATTATCTTTTCTTAAAAAGGTACTTAGCTTACATGCATAGTGAGTAATAGACAGGAATCTATGGTGTAGCAGTAACTAAGCATAGAAAACTACAGAATTACAGAATTAGTCATTTTCTTCACAAAACACCTTAGCTTAATGAACATTAAAGTAGTTGAGTGAGAGTTAATGACTATTAACACCACTAAAACTAAGATAATGATATCCTGATGGTGGTTCTTACTAGTGTCATATAAATTATCTCTCTTTCCATCTGTTAAATTGATTAGCAAGTGCAAAACAATATATCGTTACTTTGAGTTTTAAATTCTAACTTATTAACACTAACTCAAAAGAACTAAATGAAATTATAAAATCAGTGTGATGATAAAAAAACCCAAAAAAAAACCACTGTATTGGAATGACACACATGAAATTTAATCTAACATGTCTAGCAGAAATGAAGGTTTCAAGATCTAATAAAAGCAAATGAAAGATGAGACAAACAGTAAGAAACAAACAGTGTAAGATGAGTTATCAAAAAATAATCTGAGTATAGCTGAGTAAGAAAATGAATTAGATAAGGGTGACAGCTTTAAGTATTGGAGAATAAAAGAAAAAGAAAATAATTAGGGAAGATCAAAAAGTTACCATGGTAAATGCTGTACAGTTTACTTATGCCAAATTAGGTTATCTTCTATTATAATGCTTAGAAAAAAATTACTGCAACTGCAACCATTGATGTGGGCAAAGTGAAAGGTGTATCTGGAGACATTATGGACATGCTAGAGAGGAAGTGAGTGGATGTGTGTTATGCACAAGAGATAAGATAGAATGAAGTCTCAGCTACAACTCTACACGTGTAAGGTATAAATTTATTTTGGTAGATAACAACTTTGTGTGAGTGGTATATTGTTAGCAGAGACATGGATAAAATATAGTAATTCAGGTAGCTAGAATTTTCAAAAAAATAAGTTTAAATTAGTTATAGGCAAATCAATAACAAGACTGATTTCTACCTATGCTTTCCAGTCAGGACTAACATATGAACAAAGGGATCATTTTTATGAGTCCTCTTGCAGACTACCTTGAAAACAGTGATTTCATTATTAGTGTCTAATGGATATGTTGAACAACATCAGGATAACTATTGAACATGTGGATACAGCCATAGTACAAGAAAAGAAGAGTGATCATGGCTCTTGGAGTTTTGTGATGTAAATGACCTAACCATTTATAAAACAAATTTCAGAAAGCCAATCAATCACCTTATCACCTACCACTCGAGGAGAATATGCTAGCCAGAGAGACTACCTTCTGACCAGGAAAGAAGACAGAGAGCTGATTACAAATGTCAAGAAGTTCCCTGGTGAACAAAAACTGTAATTAGTCACCTCAAGATAAGAGCTAGATGCACCCAGAATCAGAAAACAAACTGGAAAAAGGAGTGGAAGCTAACAATTCATACATAACTTTCAATAACTATGACACCATAACACAGTAAAGGGACAAAGATAAAGGAGTTTGACAGAAGACAACTGAGCATTTCAGTGTGGCAAACTACAATGATAATTTGGGCCAAATCTCCAATGCAAAGAAAATTTTCCTCCATCACACTTTTGTACCATATTTCTGTTGAAAACACTGCCTTAGTTAAGCTGGTATTTGTAACATAAATTAACATAAAAATTTGATGGAAGGTTTTAATTTAGATCACTTTAAAACAATGTTTATATCATAGAATTTGAGGTAGTCTCACGTGGGTTGGTATCAAAAGGGTCAAAAACCTTGAAAAATGCCATGGACATAGCCTCCCTTCCTCAAATTGATTAAAACAGATGGTGGGTGAAAGTAAGAGGTTTGCTAATATTCTATAGCATGAGAATCAGACGCATGAAGTGTTTTGGATTGTGAGTCAATATGTCAGACAATCACCAGCTGAAAGTATATACAAAATGACAGCAGCACACTGGCTTTGATATTAAGAAAGAGGCATAGAAATGGTTCTATGAGCAGTTGCTGAATGACAAGAATGTGACAGGAAAAAGAAGAATAACCCCACATGCAAGCACTCACAAAAAAACAATAACTATAGAGGTAGATTGCTAAATGGTAGAAAAGCCATTAGGGATATGAATGTAGGGAAAGAAACTGGATGATCAGCAAGTGACCAAGATGTTGAAAGTATCTAGCAGAGTATAACATACACTGGTTACTTGCATTATCAATTACTTAAGTAGGTGCAGGTGTGGCTGTGTTGTAAGAAGTTTGCTTCCCAACCACATGGCTCCAGGTTGAGTCCCACTATGTGACATTTTGAACATGTCTTCTACTATAAATCTGGGCCAACCGAGGCCTTGCAAGTGGATTTAGTAGACAAACTGAAAGGAGCCCGTAGTGTGTGTGTGTGTGTGTCTCCTTGTCTTGACATTGTCTGATAGTTGTAAATGAGTGTCACTTTCATACAAGTAGTCATCATCATCATTTAACGTCTGTTTTCCATGCAGGCATGGGTTAGACGGTTTGACTGGAAATTGGCAAGCTGGGGAGCTGCACCAGACTCCAGTCTATT
>JAOPUL010005855.1:56091827-56102582 GCA_027564515.1 Octopus rubescens | reverse complement strand
TGCCCAAGATGCCACGCAGTGGGATTGAACCCAGAACCATGTGGTTGGGAAGCAAGTTTCTTACCACACAGCCACGCTGCGCCTAGTAGTGTTATTTATTTCCAATATTCTGCAAGAACATGTCCAGCAATGGGGAAATATTATCTTGCTTGAAAACAGATGAGGGTTGGTGACAGGAAGAGCATCAGGCTGTAGAAAATCTGCTTCAAACTCTGTCCAACCCATGTAAGCAAATAAAAGTAGATGTTAGATGAGGATGTGTTATCCTCAATAACTGACATAGCAATATCATTAACTGTTACAGAGAGGTGCTTTAGAAAGTAGCTACAAAAGCATTGAACTGTTGAACCAAGCCATGGAAGTGGCAGAAAATTATAATTAAGTTAATTCAAGGAAAGAACTTACATGAGATATAGTTTGGGTTTGTGGAACCACTGATGTCCTCTCTCTTAATGAGACAACTATATGTTCTTAACGAACAACAAATAACAAGCATTTGTTTGTTAACTTAAAGGATTTTGAAAAAAGTTCAGCGTATCATAGACTAGTGGTCACTAAAAAGGTTGGGATAGAAGAATGGCTTATGAGAGCCAAGCAATGTACAGGATGTTGTTAGCAAAGTGAGTAGGAAATTATTTCAGTGAAAAATTTAGCATGAAGGTAGGCAACCATTATGTCTCAGTTCTCCAGATTATAACAGAATGGTTCATATCTGGCTGCTTATAGAAAGTCCTGCATGCTGACTATCAGGTTCTCATAGCCTCCAATTAGAGGAAAAGTTCCTATTAAGGAAGCATGAACATGCATAAAGAGACCTAAAGGTCAATTTAGCAAAGACATGTTTTAGCAGAAAAGAAAACAGAACAATACTACCAACAAGGAAGTAGTAATGCTTGATATGTAAGGAATGGGAAGGAACTGTGTACTCATTACAAACAATGAATACACAAAAGGTGCAGCAGGAAATCATGCTGGCTGAGAGAGGATTTTGTAATGTTATAATTACACAGGAATAGCGAGCAGAAACATTGTCCAAAAAAATGAAGTCTCTCAATTACCTAAGTGATCTAATCAACAATAGAGGTGGGTCTTAAATATATTACTAATAGTAAGGACAAGGTGAAAAAAGGGAGCTGTTACCCAACAAAGTGTTTCTTTCTTCGAATGAAGGGCAGATTGTATGAAGGTTGAATATGAAATGTGATACTGTAGCAAGACATGGGCAATGGATGTTGAGGATATGTGAAAACCAGGAAAGAAATGAAGTGGTCATGCTGCTGGATGTTTAAAATCAGTAAGAAAGAACAACAGAATATAAGTGTACAGAAAGAAAAGCTAGGTACCAGAGCTATGTGCAGACTGTGTTAGTATGGACAAATGATATATATGAAGAATAACTGTTGGGTGAGAAAGTACCAAATGATACAAGTAGAAGAAACCTGTAGAAGATATGAGTGAAAGTGGTGAAGGATGATCTCAATGTTAATGCTCTTGAAGATGATGAAAGATTGTGATAAGAAGCTGTGTTGAAACAGATCCATCCAACCCATGTCAACATAGAGAAGCAGGTGTAAAATTCATGATGACTATCTTATAAAGTAAGCAGATCCACACCAGAGAAAATTAGCTGAAAGGGTAGACTATACAGTTCTAAATTCAAAGAACAAATAATGGAAATTGATATAAATTTGCCTGCAACTGCTGCAATGCAACAGCTGAGACATCAACTTGATAAACATTAATATATGAGCAATATTCATTGATAACCATAAAATGTCTTTATTTCAGAAATATATAAAATCTTTTCTATTCATATTTACAGTGTGTATCTCACTTTTAGAATGGGTAGACCATGTCCCTGTGTGTTGTACATGGTAACTAAAAAAAAAAGCATCCAGCTGTAAAACACTGTTACAAATAAGTATCCGTCTAACCCATAAAAGCATGGAAAGATAATTTCTCAATTCAGTAATTAAATGTTCAACTTTTTGAACAATTACATAGTCACAAGCTAAACAGCTTGATCAATAAAGAATCATATTAAACTTCCAAAGAAAACAAAAACAAGATTTTTCACTCAAGAAGCAATATTTTAGCTTGTAACTAAATAATTCAGTACATTATGCTACACAAATGAGAGTTTGGTGGAATGTTTTCATGGTTAAATTGTCTAAGAAACTAAGCAAAAACAAACAAAAAAAAAAGGCAAAAAACCTGCATTCACTCCATTTTGGTTTAATTATCTATAAAAAATGAAGAGTCAAATACAGTACCATTCTTAATTTCACATTACTGTTTACAATGAAGTTAGTATTTTGTCTCAGATACAATTATCTCTAAAGTTTCTGCATCATTCCTCACACATGATAGCAATTATCCTTACCATTCACATGTTTTTCTAAATTATCAGGTTGGAACAAAAGTTTTGCCCAATTTTCTAGATGAAATTTTAGACAATTATTAAATTATTGCCTCTTGTTATCAATCATGGAATGAAACAATGAGTGATTTATATTTTCTTCTTTCAGATTAAAAGAATATTGTTCACAATCTTCTTTGATATTCACTCCCAATGTTCGTCCCAACTAAAGAACACAGACATGCTTTACTCTACAAGTTTCATAAAGGTGTCAATGTGAATGCAGCAGCAAAATCCATTCAGAGCACTTATGGAGATGATGTAGTGAATGAAAGAAATTGCAGGAGGTGGTTTCCTGTTTTCGAAGTGGGAACTTCAGCTTGGACGAATAGTTGGAATCTGTAATCATAGTAAATCCTCTCACTAGTGCTAGGGAACTCACCAACAAATTTAAAGTAAGCCATACCACTATCCTACACAAACTGAAAAGAACTTGAATGGTTTCAGTAGTTCAAAAATGGATCCCGTACGACTTGTTTCCAGAAAATCTGCAACGTGTTTTTTGTTGTGAGTCATTGCTTACACGACAACGTCAGGTGCCACTTTTGGGTAGGCTTGTTACTGGTGATGAGAAGTAGATCCTTTATCATAATGTTAAACGCTGTCATCAATAGATCAATCGATGAAGCAGACCTCCTCAGCAACCAAGAGGGCAACTTCATCCAAAGATCATGTTGAATATACGGTAGGATATTCAAGGAATTATCTATTACGAACTGTTAGACAATAATCAAACAATCAATGCCAATCTCTACTGTGACCAACTTCATTGTTTGAAAGCAGCTTTGGACAATAATTGCCCATCCTTAGTCAACAGAAAGGGTCATTCTGCATCATGATAATGCCCACCCACTCACTGCACAATTGATTAAAGATCTCTGAGAAGAGCGCCATTGGGAGAAATTGCTTCATCCTCCATATACTTCTGACCTTGCACCTTCTGATTATCACTTGTTTAGGGAATTACAGAATCATTTGGATGGTCGTAACAAGGTTGAAAACGAATTGGTATTGTACTTTGCATCAAAACCTAAAGAATTTTACAAGTGCAGCATCTATAAGCTTATTGATAAATGGAATGAGATTCTACAAAGTAATAGAGATTATGTTAATGATTAAATATTTCTATAAACATAAGTTTTTCATTTATTAATAAAAACTTTAAAATCGGACATAACTTTCATTCCAACCTGATACATAGAGTTGAGACATCAACAAAATTGTGAAAATATATTTGATTTCTCTTTAATTCTTATAAAATCAAATTAAAAAATAATTTTATATAAATGTATGATTAACATACATATTTATGTATATATGCATATATAAAAGTAACATGAAATTAGAGTTAATAGTTAACTTTCCATTACTTGAGGTGGAAAAGGGGTATCATCTTTAGTACGCCTGACAGATTTATCCTCTTCAGTATAGTTATTGTTGTTGTAATTATCAAGAAATTTTAACTCCAGAAGTTTAGGCTTAGGTCTCTGAAGAATATAGCACCAGGACATAAAACTATTGCTTTTGGAAGTAACTGATATCTTTTCACGTTTGTAGACAGTTGGATGCTGTTCAAGCTCATCTAGTCGCATGAGCATTTCTTCATCTACATCATAGACTTCGCCAGAAATAAACTGCAAAAGAGAAAAAAGTAGTTGTAATGCCACTAAAGAAAAACAATTCTTGAAACATTTATGTTGATATTCATTAGTTAATCTTGTCACAATTCTAAGGCATCTATATGTATTGTGCTTAACTATAATCATTCCGGTAGATTTCCGAGAAGTTCCAGGATACAGCAATTTTTAGACAGACAGAGATTCAGCAGTTTCCACTGACTAAATACCACTCATAAATCACATGTTGACTAACACAGTGCAATTTAGTTAGTGGAAACTGTGCTGAAGCATAACATGCATATGTATACATGCATATGTATATATATACATGCGTGTCTGGAAACTACTCTACATCAGTGCACAGGAAATATATTGATGGACACTTCTATCAATTTTCATTGTTCTGATATACATATATGTATACAGGTAAAACACAAAATCATAACACAAGCGTTTTTGGCATGACTCCTATCACAAACATTCTGTGAATTATGCAAATACTACTCTTATTCTTTCACAATGTTGTCTTGCTTCACCAACTACAATCCTAGATTCCCAAATTCCTTATTATTTGGATGATTAGAAAAACAGCTTTTTCTAGCATAGACCTGAAATTTCGGGAAGGAGACCTGAAATTTCGGGAAGGAGTTAACGATAGCGTCGACCTCAGTACTTGACTGGTACTTTATTTTATTGATCCTGCAAGGATGAAAGACAAAAATCGACCTCAACAGCATTTGAACTCAGATCATAAGATGTGTTAACTGAATATCACAAAGCATTTTATCCAGCACTCTTTCAATTCTGCTAATCCACTGCCTCTGCCTGCTTAGAGAAATAAACCTTTCTACTATAGGCCCAAAGCATCAAATTTTAGGGGGAGGGGGAGTTGATTACATTGACCCCAGTGTTCAACTGGTACTTAATTTAACAACCATGAAAGGATGAAAGGCAAAGTCAACCTCAGTGGAATTTGAACTTAGAATAGAAGGCCAGAAGAAGTGCTGCTTAGCATTTTGTTCAGTATGCTAACGATCCTGCCAGCTCGCCAGTCTTCGCTTAGAGAGATAATGAAATGATCTGATATAGAAACAAAATAAAAATAACAGAAGACTACAATAGAAGACACTTTACCAAAGTGATGCTCAGCAGAATTGAATCTAGAATTATATGGTTACAAAGTAAATTTCTTAATGACATAGACATGCTACTAGTCTGTATGTGCCTTTGGTAGTTGATGGTATGATCATTGTACCTCTCTGCAAGGATTTTCAAATTGGACCCTAAAACCAATGCATTTCTGCCTTTTATTATGAATTATAAATTCTAAGGCAGAGAGGTGGCAGAAATATTAGCACATCGAAAAAATGCTTTGCGGAAATTTTCCAGCTCTTTATGTTCTGAATTCAAATACCACCAAGGTTAACTTTGCCTTTCATCCATACGGTGTCTATAAAATAAAGTACCAGTCAAGTACTGGGGTTGATGTAATCTTGCTGGGGATTGAACTCAGAACCTCAAAGTAACTGCACTGCATTAACCAACCTTTTTATCTATTACTGGCATCAATTAACTCTTAAAATTACTGAGCCGGCGCCTAAAGCAGAAACCAATATTACCGTCGCCATCTTTGGTGCGGAATTCAGTCCAAAACCCAGCCTGGTTAGACAATAGTCAATTCCAGAAACAACGTCTCCGTGGATGGAATGCCGTGTCACATTTTGGACCTTCGCAGGATTCTCGCTTTGTCGGATGACGATTCGGAGGAGGAGGAGAACGAGGTATCTAGTTTGAGGAGATCCCAGCACGTACAGTGCCCGCCTGGTTGGATGGTGGATTTCAACATGGAGTAGGGTGGGGATGTGATCGTTGAGATCAGGGCGGTGTGTGAGATAACATCAGCACCTGGGGGGCTGACCGGAAGAGGGCATGACGGCAGTAACTGGGGAGCTGACCAGAAGAGGAAGGACACGAGCACGAGGGGACGAGGGTGCAAAGTGAGGCAGGCCCTTTTCATCAAGTGACGCGAGACGGGTCAGACGAGTGACTGTTCGCTCCGGGTCTGGGTGATAGCAGCTGCTAATTTGGGTGTTGGGTTTGGGCCGAATGAACAGACAGGTTACCACTACGCAAGCTCATGCCGGCCAAGAGAAAGTAGGTGCATTGTTTCTTATCTCCCTCACACCACAGGTGATGAAAGGGTGAAAATAATCAGTAAATGTGATAGAAGTATTCATGGCCTCTAAATTGTTTACTGGGCCAGAGGAAAATAGTGTTTCGTCATCTAAAAAAAATTTGGAGACGACACAAAGCGCTCACAGCATTAGTCGCGGCTGATTGCAAGGTTGTAGCATTATACATATGTGGCACATACTGTGTAAGAAAATATTTCATTTGACACTTTAAATAAAATCAATCTTATTGAAGTTTTTCTGTGACTCAGTCCCAGCTAAACAGCAACAGCAACGTAGCCTGTGGGCGTTCAGCCTGCTAGTAACAGCAGTCAAATCTTTCTCGTATCACAATAAGAAATAACTCAAAAACAAAATTTCGCAGGGAAATCTCGATACATAACAGATTTAAGATTTCTTTTCGGTCGTTTTATTTAAAATATTGAATAAAACGTAATTTTTTTTGTTGCATAAATGGGTTAGACCCACGTATGATTCTTTCGCTCCTTGCAGCTAAAGCATCTGTGGTTGAACAAAGTTGCTCTAAGTAGATTACATTTCTTAACTTGTGAAATTCCAGTCGTTTGGTGTTGAATTGTTGCTGTTTCCTGTTTGTTTTTTCTTTCTTTTTCCTTATTTCTTTGTATGTTTATATGTTATATATGAAAGCTTTCACACAATTGTTTACAATAAAAGTATTCTTTCAAGCAAGTGATACAAATATGCTTTTGAAATGAACAGAAGACAATTTCCTGTAATACCTGCATTAGTCATGGCCATCAACAAATCACAAGGACAATCAATTAATGAAGTGGGTGTTGAAGTGATTCGTAAATTTTATTATAAACAATTGTGTGAATGTTTTCATATATATCATATAAACATGCAAAGAAATAAGGAAAGAAAGAAAGAAAGAAAAAACACACAAAAGAAACAACAACAATTCAATTTATCGGCATTCTTTCGTTTATAGCAGCAAATGTTCGGTAAGAGGGCCAATTTATCAATAGTTTCTGTCATTGTATTGCTGTGCTATTTTCTATCATTAATAAAATGTCATTTTTTACCACACGGGTAAGCTACTATATCTATAAATTGTGATCATATACAAGTCATGTATTGTCAGTTTGTAAGTAAATTATTGTTTCATTACTTTATAATTTATATTTAACTGGAATGAACTTCTTTCATCGTGAAAACCACCAATCGATATCACTGCAGGTTGGCGAGGCACATAGAAGTCAAGAAGGACCTGTCTAAACGTAGAATTTCCAAACATTCTGGAGTTAGTGGGTCTTGGTTGCGGCAACGGGTGTAGACCGGAACAGAACAGAGAGAAAGTGTTTCATTTGGATCGCAACAGTCGTGAAAACTTGCTCAGTGGATTTGTATGCTGCAGCAATGTACGATTTGAAGTAACGAAAATACCATTATTTACTTGATTACTATAGATTTCAACTGCTGACCTGGTGGTAAATAATGGGCACTATTATCCTTCCACTTCCAAGTTCAATTCTGAATTTGACGCAAGGTTGTCGAAGTTCTACACGAGTTACCTGGTAGTATCAAAGGTCGGGATCATATGGGGCAATGTGGCAAGTTGACCAAGTTCAACATTTTATTGTAAACAATTGAGTGAAAGTCTCAATATATAACATATAAACATGCAAAGAAATAAGGAAAAAGAAAAGAAAACAAAAAAAACAACAACAATTTAACACCAGGTACCTCAATTGATCCTACACCGCAAGGTTCAGCGGAACCTACACACTCGTGACATTACCACGGGCGATGGGGAGGCTAAGACGCTGGAACAGCTAAGCACACTCACGGGCATCACCTGACACGTCGGCTAGGGGTGCCGCCAACGAAGACAAGTACCTCGCTGTCAGCGGCCCAGCCCCTCCAAACGTCTCTTACTGTTTATTATTCAGTCGCAGTATAAAATACCTGATGACAAGCAGTAATGTTGACAGCATTCTCATTCAAACTTTACTTCACACTTTTCTTTTACAAAATAATAAAAAATATCAAATGAAAAATGTCATGAATATACAAATATATTCACTCGTGTGATTTTCTAGATTTACGTACTAGGTAAGTTATAATCCAGAAAAAAATCACCAGTTCTGGTGAACTTTATTACCGTACTTCGATCAATTATTTTCAACTATGGTAAATTCACTTCCTGGAGGGGGGTGCAAAATTTACAAGGCAAAAAGTAAAATATACATCAAACCGAAAATAAAATGTTAAATCTAACTATCAAAGTTGTTCGGGTGTTTTTTTTTTCTGTACGTCTATTAACTGTTTTTTTTTCTTTTCTTTTCTTTTTCTCATATTGGAAGTAAGGGGTAAATGACAAACCGAGGAGTTAAATAACAAGCAGGGTTGAAATATTACTGCATTAGATGAATTAGTCCTGGTTATGGCTGGATCGTCTTTGATTACATAACGAGATAGACCTAGAGCTAAACAATAACAACGTCAAATTACATTAATTGAATTACATTAATTGAATCTTGAATTGGTTGTAAAAAGACATAATTAAATAAATAAACTTGGCGTATTGACACTTACGTTTCCTTTCCCTTCAAATGGTAACATAAAAGGAATGTTATATTGAGAAGCAATGACCAACGGGTATCGAAGAGCAGTGGTTGCATCGCCTATAAATTTGGCAACACCGTGTGTTAAATTTTCTAAAAGGAAATGATTAGGTTGACCACGTTTGAGGGTTCCGTAGACGAAGACACGTTCGAGCTGAACCGCCATGATAAAAAGTAAACATACGATAGAGGATAGGAAAAGAAACAAAACAATAAGAGATTTTCTGAAACGAGACATTGTGTGGGGTGGGTGGGAGAGAAAAGCAGGCGGAGTTCTATTCGAACCACACCTTTTTTTTTTTTTGCTTAATCGTATTAATCCCACTGTGCAGAAGACAGAATCGAAAGAATGTGAAAATTCGCAAAAATAAAATAAGTTAATGACGGGTTTAAAAGGAGTGCTTCGATTAGAATTCCACCCATTCCTATTTAATAACTTTTTTCAAAAAAACGATATTTTTCTTCTTTTTAACAGATTATTTGCTAATTGCAAAATCAGTGGATATATATTGTCGATCTTTATTAATAATACAGTAGTATAAATCGAAAAAAAAAGGGAAAAAACAGTTAGGAGAAAGGGGCGGCACGGGTCGCAAGATTGGGGGAGGGGGGGTTCAGCCGCGCCCAGGTGTAATGACCGCGGTGGCGTTGCCACGGAGAATTGTCGGCGACACAAGCTGCAGTATCCACTCCATCTCGCGGGGCTCATTTCTCCGGCGGATATATTATATATTGCACTTATGTATACAAATACCTACAGCTGAACACGGCGCACATAAATGCACACGTACATCCACTAGCTTCCATATACACGTACATACATAACAACATACAGCTTTCACTTTATACTCTGCCTTCAACGCAAACGAGAGTTGAAGGTGACACCTGAGCACAGATCGTTCCATACTCTCTGTTTCTGTCTATCTTCAGCGGTGACAGAGACTGGAAAACTCCTGAAATGAATGCAAAAGTATGTGTCTGTCAGAAAAGATATATGGTTGGAAGGTGGCACCCTTCCTCTTTGGACTGTACTGCTTTTTTCCCCCTTTACTCATGGGTCAAGGAATCGACTTCGGTCCGGTTTTGTGTCGAGGAACTGAGGATGAGCTACTGCACAGCTGTTGATTGCGACAGTTATGTTCATGAAATATGTGTGGGGTGTATGCTCTGCAACCCAGTTAAGATAGGCGGTCCTGGGAAGATTGTTGAGATAGACTAAACAATCTTAAGGTAGAAAATACAACCGAGGAAGGGTGATTGCTACTTGAGCATTTGGTTTACGGATGAGTGAGTCACGAGACCAGACATGTTTTTCTTTATGTGGTGCCATGTCGGAATCATGAAACACTAGAGGAATGCATACGTCAGTCGGTTCTTCCAGGAGCAACAATTTTCAGTGACTTATGGAAGGCCTACTTTCACATTCCTGAAATTGATGGTTATAATTTTTGACATACAACAGTGAACCACAGCCTTGAGTTTGCGTTTTTGTTGTAATTTAACATACAGTTTGTACTTTTGTAATTTTTTGCTAAAAAAAAAAACAAAAAATAAAACAGAAGTCATTGAGGATTTTTGCCTTTTTATATTGTTTAAATGCCTGTTCAAACATTTTACATGACTTTATTCATTAAAACTTATTAAAACTTCAAAATTTCTTACAAGTTTGTCGTCCTAATGTTGTCATGCACAAAATGCCAGCTTCCTGATTGGGTAAAAATTATTAAACTTTAAACCTCTGTAACATTTTTCTAAAATTTTTCTCAACCAAGTGAATAACAAAATCAGATTAAGTGTCAAAAATTACATCTATATACCAAATTTGAAAATTTTCACTAAATTTTAAAGTTTCAAAAACTGTGACAGCAACAGAAAAGATCCGTTCATTTTAATACTACAAAATGCTGTCCTATATGTTACGATTATAGTTGTTAATA
>JAOPUL010005855.1:56076866-56091727 GCA_027564515.1 Octopus rubescens | reverse complement strand
CATACATACATACATACATACATACATACATACATACATACATACATACATACATACATACATACATACATATGCATCTATCTATATATATATACGTAGAAGCATATATTCAAACACATATATATATATACATGTATGTATGCATGTGTGTGTGTGTGTGTGTGTGTGTGCGCGTGTGTGCGCGTGTGTGTGTACATTCTGGAATGTGTTCAGTTAAAATCTACTTACATCAGAAGCTAATCTATAAACATCTGTACAATTGATGTAACATTGTTGTTAGTTCTATTGAAAGAAGACATTTTGTCTAACACATTGTTATCACGACTCATTTTCTTTATCTTTTCCTCTCTCTCTCTCCCTCTCTCTCTATCTATCTATCTATCTCTCTCTATCTATCTATCTATCTATCTCTCTCTCTCTCTCTCTTTCTCTCTCTAGCTTATACCTTCATTACCATGATTCTCTCTCTGAGGACTAGCCCCACTATGTTACTCACCTGTTGTCTATTAGCCTTAAAAACCATAGCTATACTGTTGCTCTTGGCACAAACAAAACCTTGGACTGTATCTGACCTGACATTCCCAAAGCTTGTCGCCCCCTCCCATGGTATAGATCTCTCCTCAGTTCTTGGTCCAGAAGCTTTTCTTTTCAGGTGATCGCAACATCTTTACATTGGCCTTATCCAACGACACACTTTCTCACATCTCGGGTAAGTCAAGACTCGAACGTCTCCAAACTATTCCTTCGGTACATATCCAACCTACTTTCTGTGAACTTTAATAACACTCACAACCCTTCGTGGATAATACAAACTTTCACTTCTTTTTATTCCACTCACTTACGTCAACTATATTTATCTTTAATACCTCACACCAGGTATGCGCTCCCTCTAAAAATACAAACTTGAAGAGAAAGATTATAACAACTTGGTCTCTTACGACACAACAAATGTAATAATCACTCCACATAATCTTTAGTCACAAACAACAATTTTAAAACCATCAAAATCGTTAGAAGTATTGACTGTTAAAATATCTGATCAACTCTCATGACATCCTTATATATGTGATATTGTCAAAACTGCATCTCAAAAAAATCGTTTTCCTCTTCAAGTACAGAAAACAGTTCATGCCTAACAGCTGCTGACTCTTAACAAGGTTCACGTCAGAGCCACAAGGACATATTGGTCTTACATTATGGACGCCGCTCTTACTAAACATACAAATATCTAAGAATAATTTTAAAAGAAAACCATTAAGAGATATAAAAAAAACTCTGGTTCACACTCGATGCAGCTTATCCCGGCCGCTGTAACAATTTTACAGCCGCCTATGGTTTTCTGAACTATCTATCTATATGCCATTACCATCTACCTCTACCGAGGACTATACTGCACGTTGATGTATTCACCTACCGTCCCTCTGTTGTGGCTCAATAAATCTTTTAAAAAACCGTTTGCTTTCGATTCTCAACCAAACTGTAAAACATTGGAATTTCTTCCCCGACACATTTGTTCCTGTTAGCATCGACTCACAAGCGTTCGAACTGAAAATTAAACACATTAATCTTACCTGTATATATGTATTATAATGAGAGCCATATGGCTTACAGATCACAATACATTTTACCAAGAAGGAATTAAATTATCATGAGTTAATTAAGGGCTGTCAGAGAGAGCCGGTAAAATGTATTGTGATCTGTAAGCCATATGACTCTCATTATAATTTTAAAATAAGAATTCGATATTTAATAATATTAGCGGATCATTTTGTCTGTATTTCTATATGTTAGATGACAGGTCATTCAACCACTATCTGGTGCTGAGGGGCATGCAAGAGTGCTATTGAGATGTCAATCATCAAAACTCTGAGTTTAGCACATGCGCAGCCAACTCTGCCAGTTAGGGTTAATGCCCTTGTCGATCTAACAATAGAATGTAAATTTTTGCAGATTCGAGTGTTTGACTCCTATTTTTAGCAATACTGGCTCTATGAGTTTCATAAAGGTGTCAATGCGAGTGCAACAGCAAAATCCATTCAGAGCACTTATGGAGATGATGTAGTGAATGAAAGGAATTGCAGGAGGTGGTTTTCCCATTTTCGAAGTAAGAACTTCAGCTTAGAAGACGAACCAAAGGAGGGTCGTCCAAAAGCTCTCAATTCCCAAGAGTTGGACACTGTTATTACAGCAAATCCTGTCACAGGTGCTAGGGAACTTGCCAAGAAATTTGAAGTAAGCCATACGACTATCCTATATGAACTGAAAAGAATTGAAAATGTTTCAGTAGTTGGAAAATGGGTCCCATATGGCCTGTCTCTAGAGAATCAGCAATAATGTGTCGCTTGTTGTGAGTCATTGCTTACACGACGTCAGATGCCATTTTTGGATAGGCTTGTTACTGGTGATGAGAAGTGGATCCTTTATCATAACGTTACACATTGCCATCAATGGATCAGTCAAGGAAGCAGAACTACTCAGCAACCAAGAGGATGACTTCATCCAAAGAAGATCATGTTGAGTGTATAGTCAAGAAATTATCCATTACGAATGGTTAAACAATAATCAAACAATCAATGCCAATCTCTACTGTGATGAACTTCATTGTTTGAAAGCAGCTTTGGACAAAAATTGCCCACACACTACATAATTGACTAAAGATCTCTTAGAAGAGCTCCAATGGGAGAAATTGCTTCATCCTCCATATTCTCCTGACCTTGCACCTTCTGATTATCACTTGTTTAGAGGATTACAAATCATTTGGATGGTCTTAGGTTGACATGGAAAGAAGAGGTTGAAAACGAATTGGTATCATACTTTGCATCAAAACCTAAAGAATTTTACAAGCACGGCATCTGTAAGTTTGTTGACAGATGGAATGAGGTTCTACGAAGTAATGGACGTTCAATTAATGATTAAATATTTCTATAAAAATAAGTTTTCATTTATAAAAACTTTAAAAATCGGACATAACTTTTGTTTCAACCTGATATATAGCAGTTTTGAAAAAAACATTTTACAGCTTATCAATCCAATTTTATTTGTTCTTTTGTTTTACGTCTGTTTTTCCATGCTAGTACGTGTTAGACAATTATTATTGAGGTATTGTTTTTTTAACCAGACATCCTTCCTGGTGCTCACCCTGACCTATTTTTCAAATTACAGATGTTTTATATTCCAGTTGTCTTCCAAAGCACAGAATTAAAGGATAATTTATTGACAAGGAACATCAACAAACATTGCCATTTTTTTAGCTCAACATTTTCTTGCAAAATGTAGAATGTAAACTCTCTGCACTGAGACACACACACGATGGGCTTCTATATAGTTTCCATCTACCAATTCCACTTAAAAGGCATTGATCATCCTGAGGCTAATGTGGAATACACTTGCCTTGCAATGAGATGGAATTAGTGACTACATGGTTACCAAGTAAACTATCCATACAGCTATGCCTACAACTATTACTAGAAAACATATTTACAAATTAAAAAGATCATATCATCTAATTTTTTCTTCCAAATTAAATCTATTAAATTAAGAATCACATAATTTTGCATAGAACTTATATCTATACAAATAGAGACTTATAGAACCTAAGAGTTAGAATGTACCAGTTTAAAAACAATGTCATCCTCCCTATGTTCTATTTTAATATATGTTACACATCTGACATTAACAAGACATTTTAGGACACAGAGAATCAGACTGCTAGATATTTTATTTCTATTGCATTTTCAATAATTCCAAAGTCCAACTAATATTCAAAACAAAAATAATTCTGCTGTTAAAAGGTTTCATCATCATTACACTTATATGTCTTTTTATGCAGGCACGGATTAAACGGGACATTTTGAAGCAGTGCTTTATGGCTGGATGCCATTCCTAATACCAACATTTTAGTTAGAACTTATGATATACAGGGATATGGTTTACCTACTCTAAAAACAGTGATACACACAGTTTCTTGATGATAATTTAATGAGCTAGTAACATACTCATAATCTTAAGAATTACCTTAGAAAATTAGAAAAAAAAGTGTTTAGACACAATTTTTTTTAACTTATTCAAACTATTTGGTTGGTGCTCTTTTCTATTATTATTATTATTCAACTCCTGGGTACCTACTACCAACAAAAAAGCAAAATGTGAAACAAATATAAAAACCTTTAATTTTGTTCTCCAAACGTGTGTCCAGTTCTCTTTCTTTCCTTACTGCCTCTTCTGACAGCTTAGGTGCTCCTGGAAAAGCTATGAGGACAATGCTCATGTTATCTCGACTTCCCTGTAAGCAGAATATGAATGTTTGGAAAAATAAATACAAGTGAATAAGAGAAAAGAGAAATTTTGAAGGATAGAAAAAAATGTAAATTTCAAATGGGAAATAAATTCACTGCTTTATTTGGAACCCATTACATAAAGTATCAGATTCTAGTACATTATGAACTAAATGCTACTTAAAACATAATAGAAAAATAAAACATAAGCAGCAACAATCAAAACCGGGCATTGCATAGTGAATTTGATAGTAAACCAGATAGTGGTGGATTGTCTTCCTTGGTTTAAAAACACCAGTACATGTAAACCAGGAAATAATTTTATCCTTTCAGCAACAAAATGTAGCTAATTTATAATTAATAATCACAAAGGTTTGGCTTTTAACTCAATTTCTAAACAACCCTTAACTTCAAGATTCAATTTTTAGCTCACTAAATAACAGTTTCTATCTTTTAAATTTTATTTTTCCTTTAATTTAAATATGAAAGGATTGATTGTAATCAATTAGTTAAATTAAATGGTATAAATATAGAATTGGCAGAAATATGTGAATAATTTAGGATTATTTTATAAAAGGTTAACTTTTACAATATTGATTTCAAATTTTGGCACAAGGCCAGCAAGTTTGGGGAAGGTAGTAAGTCAATTACATCAACCAGTCCTCAACTGGTATTTACTTTATCAACCCTGAAAGGATGAAAGGCAAAAATCGACCTCAGCAGCATTTGAACTCGGAATAATTTTCTCTTAATGTTTGTTAGCCTGTATTTGTGCATTATTAGTGGTTGCTTTTTTTTACTTTGTTAGAGCAAGAAGGGTTAAGGTATTTTCAGTTGTGGAAAGGGCCTAATAATTTTTTAAAATTCTGTTTATCTAAAGATATTCTGACATTAAAAAAGATTTCATTAGGAAATTGCTATATGGAAACTGAAGAACATTATATCGATATTAAGTCTAACATAATAGTATGAAACTAGCATGAAGTGATAAGATATTATTTTCAGATACTAAAAGAACACTGTAAGCTAAAAAAATTTAAGTGTGTTGACTGGTTTGTTTCATGTCTATTTTCTCATGCTGGTATAGCTTTTTTTCATTATAGCTTTCAAAGAACAGGGTTACAGACAATGTAATAAACATGGCATCATCATTTTTTGCTCAGTGTCACATGAAAAAGCAGAAATGTCAACACACATGATAGACTTCAATATGGTTTTTGTCTCTCGATTCCACAAAGCATTGGTCAGCTCAAAATTCACATATTCAGTTCCCAGAAACTGGGCGCTGCTTTTTGACTCACCCTGTATATTCCATGCTAGCTAAACTGATACTGTGAACATTTTCATAGTTTCATTGGCTAATCTACCTACGGCTCAATTTTTAAAGCTAATTTCACCCATCCTACTACTATTTAAAACTGATCCATTCTTTGGCTATTATAACAATGTATGTCTAAGCCACACCAACACAAAACATTTTGAGCACTATATTTCCGTTTAATATGAAAACTCAAATATTAACAATAATAGATTGCAAGGAGTTATTGAAACTATACATTATTGCTCAAAAAGTTTTCTAAATTCATAGTTTTATTATATATGTGAGAAGGAACAATAACCAATTATATTATCTTTTGAATAATTTAGTAGACATTCAGGTTAAGCAGTGCATTTTTGTTGGGTTTAAGTTGCAAAATGTAGTCATCTCACTCCTTTCAATGGCAGTGAAAACTTAACATATAATCACAAAACCTAATTTAATAATTGTGTGCTAATTATATACTTAGTGCTCATTACCATCTTTACTAATTGTGGACAATTTCTAAACCAAAAGGAAAGCATTAATATTGCATATTTTGGAGGAACAAAACATTTTCGAAATTAAGTGTAAAGAGAAAAATGTTTGGAAAAAACAAAAATTATGAAATTTGCTATCACTAACTGAAAAAAAAAAAATCTCAAAATACAAAGTATTTGTTGAAAGCACTATCCAAAGTTACAAATATCCCCTAAAACAAAAAGATATATTTGAATGACAACTCCTAACTAGAATAATGCAGGTAATCTAATTTCAAATCATTTTGCAGGTTAGTAATGAACATTGTAAGAAATTTCCACAAATTTATGAATTTTTCTCTTCATTAGCAACATTCTATCAATTTCAACTTCCCTCTAAGCTACACAGTTGCATTGTCACTGTATCGGTCTAGCAAACATAAAAACATAGCCACTGACTTGTATTTGCTTGCTATGCTACAAAGTTCAAATGTGCACTAGCTTTGAATCTCAAATATTTTTTTGATTTTTCTATCAAAAAAGTTCCATTCAGTGATGGAAGAAAATTAGAAGGAATGTTGATCACAATGGACTATTTTTATATATATATTTACTAGTTGGGTCTGGAGGAAGGGGCACTGCCCATTGCTTTCACAGACTCTAATATTAGCGAGATGTGCCATTAATGTCCAGTCGACAGTTACAACTTGACAGCTGCAGAAAAAACTTTCAGGATGGAAATACCAGGGTGTCTGATATTCTAAGAAGGAAGGAATGAATGAATGTAGTATTTAGTGCAAGGCCTTGAAGTGGAGACAATATGGGTGATGAGATGCAAGTGTGTCTAGTGTGCCTGAGTAGAGACAGTATGAGACAAGCCAGCCTGAGGTGTAGAGAGAATTGCAGGAGTAAAGGAAAACACAGAGACATCATGTCCATGGGCCAGAGGTTTGGGTGTATTGGTGAGCAACTTTATGTCAATCAGTCAAGTGGCTTCTCTTTGGATGTAGTCTAGGATGGCTGTGTGTGCTGCAACAGCACTGTAGTAGAGCTCCTTTTGGTAAGAGACCAAAAGGAGTGGATGGTGTTTGGATGGTGGGAGTGTTTATGCACTGTGAGATGCATGGAGGTGTCCTTTGCAGTTCAGTGAAAAGTCATGAAGTAGTTTGCAGTGCTGGGTAAAAGTTGTTTGGTTTCTAAAAGTGGGTGATATTCTTCAAGCATTGTAGATCATGTTCTTTGCATGAACTACTGAAGCACAGCTATGAGTGAACTACTTGTGCCACTTGGGGTTGGGTTGAGAGTTTAGTTGTACATGGGGTGTAGAGGAGCATGCTGAAGAGAATGACATGAAGTCACCTGCCTAGATGTTTTTGACAGGGTAGAAGTGCTGCTACAGATAACTATCAGCAAAAAACTGATAGCAAATCTGACCAGTCAATTAACTTGAAGTACTATAGAGTTTAGGAGATTGGGTAATGTAGTAAATGGATGAGTGGTGGGTGGTTGCAATAAAACAGTAGTCAGATGAACTAATAGGTGCAGAGATAGTGATGGTTTGGTAAAAGATGGCTTCAGAGTGAAAAAGAGTTCAAAGATGTTTGGAGTGTCTGTTTCTCAGTTGGGGAATAAAATATAGGGAATAAAACTAACAGATGTTGAGAGAGATGAGGATTGGAAATGATTTGGTGTTAATAGGAGAGCCAAAAATGGCTGAAGTCAAAAGACAAGGACTTTGGTTAGGGGTGAAGTTCTTGATACAGGAAGCAATTTAGCCAGAGTTGTTGATTGGAAGAATCCAGAGGGCAGTAGAGGAAGTAGATGTGTGTAGGGGGGGGGGCTTTGAACCAGAGTAACTGGAAGTCTTTCTGTGAGGTCAGTGAGTGATGAGAGAGTGGAATTTACATGTGGAGACACCATCTTTCAATGAGGCTAATGTGGATAGCAGGGTTGCCTCAGAGATAAATAAAATGTGGGTTTCTATGTCAGTAAGAGATGTGTGGAGTCTATGTTGAGAGAAAAAGAGAGAATTTGCTCAGTAGATCTAATATTAGTTTCTTGTCATCTAGAAATATATTGCACTGCGGGGCACTCTAGAAGGTATTGTGATCTCACAATACCTTTCTGTTGAGAGTCTCATCTGTAAGCTTGCCACTCCACTTAAATCCTTCATGGGTAAGGTGGTGGATGTTAAACCACAAGGCATGATTTACCTACCTCATCTAAAAGTGGAAACCTTTTACATCATACATAACAAGGCTACATATAAAAAATGGATACCCAGGATCAAACAACATTTATATATTATCATCATCCTTCTTTAATGTCTGTTTTTCATGCTGGCATGGGTTGGACAGTCAGAGTTGGTAAGCCAGGGGCTGCACCAGGCTCCATTGTCTGTTCTGGCATGGTTTCTATGGCTTGATGCCCTTCCTAATGCCAACCACTCCATAGAGTGTACTGGGTGCTTTTAAAGTGGCATTGACACAAGTATTTTTTATATGACACCAGCACCGTAACTATATATATATATATATATATGCATGCTTTAGCTATTAATACATGAGGTACAAATTAGTTTACTTTTACATGCTATAAGCTCTAAGACCAAATGTAAATATACAAGTCCATTCATCAAACCTATAAAAACAGTTAAGAATTGTCAAATTGCAGTACAAGCCAAAAATAAAGTATTTAACATAATCATAACCAAATATTTTTGTATTCTATCAATGCTTATAGCAGATTAATAATGAATATAAAGTATTAGTTACTTGATAAGGTTTGTATATAAAACCATTAAACAAACAGCAATTCTTCAGAATTAGAACAGGAACTCTTTTTTAGAAACTGAAAATTACTATTTCTCCTAGAAAACTATTTCAATCCTGTTTAACATATATAGTACAAATTCATTGTTAAAATTATAACTATTACTTTCAGTTGTTGGCCGCAAGCCATATTGGATAGTAATCAATTTTGGCTCAGCACACTAGCAGGGAGTGATAAAATAAATAGTACTGTGAATAAAAAAACAGGTTTTCATAAGAAAGTGGAAGTTAAATCTTTCTTATTAAATGACATGCACAAGTTATTATAATCATGCATAAAAACTTTATTACAAAAAAAAATTACATCAATAGTATACAAATTCGGAAATATCTTGTGAAATTCACAGAAAATGCCTTCAAATGTAGGAGTGTATAAGTTGTAAATTTATTTCTTATAAATCTGCATAGTTATAAAACTAACACACTTCTCAGCAAAATGTTTTCTAAATTTTTGTACTTTCATTAAGTTATTAAAAATTATTGTAATGGATAAAATTAAAAAAAAGCTTCATTTAAGTTTTATATACATAGTAGAAAGGCAAAATACATCTGTGAGAATACATCAGAAATAATTAAAACCCTTTGTGACCATATTTCTAACTAAATTATCAAATCAATGAAGAAATTTGGATGGATTTAGTAAAGCAACATTCTCTTTCAGCTGGCATTTAGAATATAATAAAAGGTTCCTCCATAAGATTATACGTGTGTGTACCTTAAAATATTGGGCTATGAATAAAAATACAAGCTGGGTTTTGGAGACATTTGCCCTAGAAACAAATAACATACAGGTACATGGAAGGTAATTTACATTAAGAATAAGACACAGATGTTAAGAAACACACACATACATACATACATAAAATAAATCCACATCATCAAATATCCCCTTTTCCATGCTTGCATGGGTCAGATGTCCTACCCGTTTCCAAGCACGGTAATATTTATCATGGCTAGATAATTTTTTCTTTTTTTATGGAAGACTGGAAATGAACAACCTTGCTTGTATGATGGTGACATTTGTTTACAACCATCACATGATATCTAGACAAAGGTGTATACACATACACACACACATGATAGGCTTCATTCAGTTTCCTCCAACCAAATTTACTCACAAGGCTTTGGTCAAGCCAGGGCTATAAAAGATACTGGCCCAAGGTTCCACACAGTGGGACTGAACCAGAGACCACATGGTGGATTAGTTTCTTAAACCACACAGCCGCCATGTCTGCATCTATATTTTTACTAAAATATTTTGCACTTCTCCACATTTAGAATCTTAAGATTGCAATAAAACATCCAAAATGTGCAAAACTATCCAAAAAATGGCAGCAAAGCCAAAATATTAAAGAAATGAGACACAAATAAATACATATATCGTTTTACATCCGCTCTATTGGTATGGGTTGGACAGATTACAGTGATTGGGATGAGAGGGTGATAGAGAGAGTAATCAAAAAGTGATAGTGCTGAAAAGTAAAGGTGGTGTCGGTAGATATATGTTTGCTGGTGAGAGATCAAATGGTAATAGAGAAGGATGTTATTAATGAGTAGCCTGGACACAGAAGTGACAGCTGGCAGCACAGGTGATGGCAGGGTGTGCCAGATATGAATATATTTGATGCTATCCTCCATATATAAGACACCTTGATGAGAGAGAGGAGTAGAATAAGAGCAGTGGTAGAATTTGCACAGTTCCAATTCCATTCCTCATTATGCAGGTAGCACAGTGCAGTGAATAAAAGAGAAGAAAGAAGGCGAGTATCAGAGGGATGAGAAGTTCAGTAATATCATCCCTAGTTACAAGAGCAGCATGCTGAACAGCTGACTAGTGTATAATCATATCAGGGTGCTCATAGGAGTGCATCACTGAGTTCCTGCAAAATGTGTGTCTCTCAAATGACGCAATGATTACCATACAGTCTTTGTTTAGTCGGATGAAAAAGTAGCAGAAAATAGGTGGTCTTTATGTCAATTACTGAAAGTCTGAATGTATCCGCTACAATCAGGAAGCTCTCAATAAGCAAAAGCCTCTAAAAATCTGCATAGTGCTTTGTTTACTGAAGAAGTAATGCTGCATCCACAGAAAAGATATAAAAACCCGTCTCACTGGGCTCAATGTCATGTGGACACCTGGCTGCAGTGTCATCTGGAAGTCATCACTACCAGAGGATCTTAAGAGCTGCTTGTGCCATTATGGAATTTGTGCTATTGTATGGGTAAACTGCTTGGACAGTCACCAAATAACTGGAAGCAAGGCTTCATGGCACATGTTATGGGCACTTCATGATATTTTAGGGGAAAAAATGTGGAGTGGGACATTATTTTCAAATTAAAACCGACACTGAATAAAGAGGTCACTTCCATTCTCCTGCATGGATGGCAGATGTTATCCTATTTAACACCACTACCTGGTCCTTGGGTACCTTTAGTGGAGTCTTTTCTGTTGCATGCTTACAAGCCAAATCTTTGGTGTTAAGATAACTTTTCCCCATTCCTGCCAGCAATCTTGGATGCCCTCAAACCATTAAATGGTCAGGGGCACTGCTCTCTCCCCAACTAAACAGCACAATCCCCTCCTCCTTTTGCCATTAGTAAGAGTAATCCACTCAGTCTGCATCATGAGACATACTCAACATTAAAATTGGCTTGGTGTATGATGACAGAAGACATGAATAGCAGGAAGTGAATGAGCAGCAACTGCCTAAGCCTTTTTGATTTGGTTAGCCACAGACATCTTTATATTGAATTAATCAGATTTAGGTTTAACCCTTTAGCATTTAAACCAGCCATATCCGGCTCAAATATTCTACCTGTTTTATGTTGAAATTAGCCAGATCTGGCCTCTCACCTACCTTACAATGTCATTCTAAATATAAACAATCACATCATTGAAATCTTAACGCTACGAAATAATGCATGATCAATTCAAAACAATCTGAATAGATAAGCATTATATTTGAGAGAGGAATCTGAATGCTAAAAGATTAAAGTAGCTTGCTTCCATCAGTCTCAACTCCAGGACTGGAATTTTACTGACAAAACATTCCACTGTATCATGTAACCTACACTCTCCCACCCACATTTTATTACTAGTCAATACATTTGTCTCCCACACTTTCTTCTGAACATTTAAAAATCTTTTCTTCATTGTTACATATAATACACACCCACCATAAATTATATCACCCTTCAATCTGAGTTAACATTCAGCAAACAGGTATAATCTACACAACCTAGACACCTCAAGACAATCTTACACCAAAAGCAGAGTACATGAAAGTATCTTCAACTTTAGGACATAGCACTCCGCAATCGCCATAAATAAAACCATCATATACAACTCCCTTCCCACACAAAATTAAAACCTTGTAAGTTACTAGAAATGCTAGATTTAGTTTCACAATCCTTGATGATTTCTCATGGAACTCTTTCATTGATAAACGAAATTTGTTAACTAATTATCTAAACAAGTATAAAATTAAAGTGAAATACAACCAGAGTGTATGTCTTTATTGGCAAGATGACCCTCTCTAAGTTCAACAATATCTGTTTCAACAGTTTCACATCAAGTTTCTTGCAAAACATGGTGCAGAACAATTTCTAATGACGATCTTGCTCTGGTGGTGGATTAAGTGAAATGAAATTAAAAGGTTTTTAATATTAAGTCCTTTGTTAAAGCTTAATTAAGTCATTATTTTAAGTGAAATTAATATTGTTTTGTACAATATTTACTGTACTTATTTCAGGTTTATGTATTTAAGGTTAATTCAGTATACATCGTTTTATGTATTTATACATACAGTATTAATTTCAGTACACTCATTGCCACTGCTCAAACATCAGTATAATAGTAGCTACAGGGTAAAAAAGTGAAGCAAACTCTTCATAAAACTAAATAAGTTTTTTTCTTTTTTTTAATTTTATATTATTGGATTGGTAGAATCATTAATGTTGGACAGAATGCCCTGTTATTTACTTATGGTACTTTATGATCTGAGTTCAAATCTAACAGAGGTCAACTTTACCTTCTATCCTTCTGGGGAAGAGGGATCAATAAAACAAACCAGTCCAGTACTAGAGTTAATATAATAAAATATTCCCACTGGTTTTCATGTTTCTAACCATGTATCTGTTTGAAATGATTATTTTTATTATTACAAAGAGGAACAGATTGGCAGGACTGTTAGAGCATTGAACAAAATGCCATGCACTACTTGTTTCAGCTAATTACCTTAACTTCAAATCATTTCAAGGTCAACTCTACTTTACATCCTTCAGTGGGTTGATATTTATGATCATTCCCTATCCCAAAATTTCTGGTCTTGTGCCTATGTTAGAAACATTATTACTACCACAAACATATAGGTACAAGGAGACCACACAAGGTACAGATGCATCATTAGTTATGTCAGATGTAGGCTAGTTTAGTGCCAGTGCCTAAAATGAATCTTGTACACTAGTTAACAATAAGAAGGGCATCCAGCTGTAGAAATTACACCGAAAATGTAGCATATGAGCTGCAACCCATCTAAGAGGGCAATAACTCTGAATAAGTAGACTAACAATCTGTTCAAACCATATCAGCATAGAAAATTGGATTTCAAATGATGTATTTATATCTCCATGTCTTTCTGTTTAGTGATATAATCATGTACTGTGGGATACAAATTGTATTTTCTAAGAATGAGTTCTAATACAACAGGATATTTGCTAAGCCAACACTCTCCAGTTCCCAAGGGTACCAGATTATAGCAGTGTAAAATATGTAAAACACCTACATTTTTAGAACATGCTTTGAATTGCATATCAAACTGAAACAAAATTCAATTTTTTTTACCGTTATGAATTCTAGTGATAGTGATGGTAATTACTTTAAAATTGCTAACAGGTATCACATTAAAAGAAAATTACCATTCAAGCACAATTCCTTTATTAAAAAAAAATCTTTCATGTAACTTGAATACTTTATTCGGAAATTTCACAATCTGAATATGGCCAAATTCTTCATACTGTTTAATTTACTCTCAGAAGTTTAACAGTATAACACAATAAGCCAGATTTAAGCAGTAGTTCAGACAATTGTTGAGAAATAAACATAAATTCAACATGATAACTAAAACTAAATTAGTTCAAGTAACTAGTATATGACATGGGTAAAAAGTCTCATAGATAAGAAAAGACAATAGTAAGTACAAAGGTAAGAAGAAAAGTATTGGTGACTAAGAATGTTTATTTTTAACCTCTCAGCAGACAGCATCAGAATTATTCAAGGAAAGTGAGTTGTCACATTCTCAATTAATCCAGTTGAAGTAATTTGACTTGTGCAGTTAAAAGATTTCATTTGTAATTTCAAGTCAAATCTTTGCTATTATTTGGAAATATAAATATTGTTTCAAGGCACAAGGCCAGCAGATTTGGGGGTGGGTGTAAGTTGATTAAACCAACCCAAGTACTTGACTGACACTTTACTTTATCAACACTGGAGATGAAAAGCAAAGTTGACTAGGGCAGAATTTGAACTCAGAATGTAAAAAGCTGAAACAAATACAAGGCTGACACCTAAATGGTTCTGCCAATCCATTGACATGAATTGAAATCTTTTATATATTGTGCTTTAGTTAGTAAACCGTTTTCGTTATATTCTTTATTTTAATTTTAAATTATCTTTTCAAATTAAAAAATAAATAAAAATTATACATCATAATTGATGGTTTTCATAATTGATGGATAAAAATAAAAGCAAATCAGTTTACTTTCCAAACATACCAGAAAAATGTTTTGTAGTAAATTAAAGCAACTAAAATGTCCAGCTAACATTTGAGGCAAAATATGCTTTTACAATTAATCATCATCCTTTAATGTCCGTTTTCCATGCTGGCAAGTTGGGGGGTTGTACCAGGTTCCAGTCTGATTTGGCTTGATTTCTATGGCTGGATGCCCTTCCTAACACCAACCACTTTACAGTGTGTGCTGG
>JAOPUL010005855.1:56045259-56074649 GCA_027564515.1 Octopus rubescens | reverse complement strand
ACTGGGGTCGATAAAATCGACTACTCCCCTCCCCCAAAATTCCAGGCCTTCGTGCCCAGTATAGAATGGAATATCTAATATGAACAATAAGGCAATAAAAATAAAGTCCGCTGATAGAAAAAGGTTGCTCTCGCCTTTACTCATCCTGCTAGAAATAGATGCCAAATCTCAAGGTGGGATAGTGACAGTTTGAATGTGAATGCTGTTGGTTTTAATCATAGTTGACTAGGAGCTAAACAACTCATTCATAGCCAAAGCAGGAATATAATCAGGTCTTCAATATTTCTGAATGCAATTACTTTTTCATTTTGCAAGTCATGTTCATCACATACCTAAACTGCTCAAATAAGTTTTTAAGAGTAATGAAAAAATAATATTTCAGGTTCTTAACCTTATTTCATTCCTTAGCCTCAGTTCATCATAATGTATACATGCATTCTTAAGCTGGGATTCAACTAAAAACTTTGGTACAGATGTGCCACACCTTACTCACTATGAAATGGACAATTAGTAGTTATTAAAATTGACTTATTTGTACTATTTGTCAGTGGCGTGAAATAAAGGTTTGATAATTCAAGATTATCCCAAATACACATCCATGGTACATGATATAAATAAATTTTTAAAAAAGAAATTGGTTAACAATTTTAATATGTTTCTTCTATTAGAATAAACTACATTCAATTAAAGAAAAAACATTTCCATTGCTATATGTTCTCTACTTCCTCTCTTTAAGGTTTACCAAGATAAAACAATAGAACAATTATACAGCTGACTAATAGTTTACAGATTAAATGGAAAATTTAATAATTAGCTTTATAACTTTTCAAGATATGTTTTAAAAACCCAATAGGTCTATGTGATATAGCACACTATTTAGCTAAATTTCAGTCTAATTATGTAATGGGAAGAAATAAAGATACCTGAAGGTTTGATGTACAATGTACAAGACAGACAGATATTAGGGAGAAAAATACAAAATATCATTTATTCTTTTCTTTTACTTGTTTCAATCAATACCTAAAGCCATGCTGGGGTAATGCCATGAAAGGCCTTTTAGTTGATCAAATCAACATCTTATTTTAAGTCTGATACTTATTCTATCAGTGTTTTTTTTGGGGGGGGGGTGCCAAAGAACAAAGTTATGAGACATAAACAAACCTACATGGGTTGTCAAGTATTGAGAAACAAACACAAACATGCACATAGACATGACAGGCTTTCACACTTTCTGCCCATCAAATTCACTTACAAAGCATTGATCAACTCAGGGTCATAGAAGATACAGTGGAACCTTGGTTTACGAATTTGATTTGTTCCTGAAGGTCATTCATCACCTGAAATGTTCATAAACCGAAACTATTTTTCCTATAGGAAATTCAAGAGAAGGCACAGCGAATTTGAGCAGGGATGTGCACTGAGCAAAAACTAGTCAGCGACTGACACTCTCCCACTGGTATTCTCAGCTTATTGCCAGCTTGCGTGTTCATTACTCAAAACACTGTCACCCATGATGTTTTATGCTTGAAAAATTGTTCATGATGAGAGTCATTCATAAACCAGGGTTCCACTGTACTTGTCCAAAATGCTTACAGTGGGACTGAACATGAAACTATGTAAGTGCAAAATGGACTTCTTAACCTGCAAAATGTGTGAAGATAATCTAGTCTATAAGTAATTTAATCCTTTAGCATTCAGATTACTCTGTCAAATAGACATAATGCTTATTTATTCATTGTTTTGAATTAATCATACATTATGTCGTAGCTTTGAGATTTCAATGATGTCATTTTATATTTCTAGAATAACATTATAAGGTGAGAGTTTGGATCTGGTCAGTTTAAAGGGTTAATGTCATTTTAAACAGAAACACTCCAAAAGCTATAAATAATATATCAAAAAAAAAATCTAAAATCTTTAAGAAAATATAAACATGGCAGAAATATTAATATGTACATTAAATTGCAATTGTCATTCTACATATGTCCAAATGTCTTTACAGCAAAGAAACTATCAAACTACCATAACCTATACAATTTGTTTTAAGGTATGTTTAAAGTACATATATTTTCAACAGCCACATACTATTTATAATCTGATAAAGAGGTGTCAATAATTTCATACATTGGGAATTTATGAAGTACTGTGCTTTACCTGTAGGTGTGGTTATACATAATATTGGTTGGAATTCCATTGCACATTTACTAAATGAGCATGGTCTAAAAATGATAAGTAACTATTTACTCATATTACAAATAGCTGTGCATTGTAATCATAATCTGAATGAGTAATGATTACTGTTTGCAGTTTCCATTTTTTGTAAATCAATACTGGGTTGTATAGAGAGAAATAATTACCAATATTGTGACAGCTTCTATTGATGTGAAATGAATGAAGTGCACAGACTATGTGGTCATCAAATCAAACACTGATTGTTGTCACTTGAGACAAGGTACATAACTGATGCAGTTTGCTTAGCTCCTATTCATCATCCTTTAACATCCATTTTCCATGCTGTTATGGGTTAGCCGGTTTGACCGGAGCTGGCAAGCTGGAGGGCTGTACCAGGTTTTCAGTCTGATTTGGCTTGGTTTCTACGGCTGGATGACCTTCCTAACACCAACCACTTTACGGTGTGTGCTGGGTGCTTTAATGTGCCACTGGCACCGAACTCTCGGTGCTAGTGCTTTTTACGTGGCACAATCACAAGTGAGCTGTAAAATTGTTTCAACAACAAAAATCAACCCACTCCTGTTAACTTAGGAAAAGGAAGTAAAAAAAAAAGAAAAAAAAAAGGCGACAGAAATTTCCCAATATTTTAACTTCAATTTTTTTGAGTCAAGTGAATGTTCAAGAGTGCATATTTTGTGTATTTTCTTTACTTCAATGATTTCTTTTTAATTAAAAGCATCCCCGATTCAAGCAAAACTTACTTTTAAATTATATATAAGATAAATTATAAGAAATATTTACGATTAATGTCAAACACAAAAATCTCACTATTAACAAAAACTACAATCACAAAATTGAAATTTTTATATAAACATCTTAAAAATTCAATTAAAAAAAGCATAATGATTTAATCTTAAATAGTTTTCACACACTTGCAAGGCTGTGTGGTTAAGAAGTTTGCTTCACAACTACATGATTTGGGGTTCAACTCCAATGCAGAGCACCTTGTACTAGTATTATCTATTGTCCAGGGTTAACCAATGGCCCGATTGAATTTTAGTAGGCAAAAACTGTAGAAAGCTCATGTATCTGTCTACATGCATGCACTCTGCCTGAGTGAATCTGTGAATGGGGTGTACATTCCCAGTTAACATTACAACTAGTTACTCTGTACTTCTGAAGACCTGTGAAATAAAAAAAATCCCTTACTTGAAAAACAGATATGGGTTGGTGACAGGAAGAGCATCCAACCATAAACTGGCTCAAATATGTTCCTGTCCAATCCATGCTAACATGGAAAAACATGTTAAATGAAATAACACTATCCTATTAAACTCAATTACAATATGTTATCATCATCATCCTTGCTTTTACATCAACTTTTCTATGGTGGCATGCATTGGATGAGACTTTGAGGCAGTACAGAGTCATTCATAAACAATTCAAGAGCAGCTATAAAATTTATTTCCAGCTGGATATGATTTCACTTTGGTGAAATCATATGCTGTAGTTTAAAGCTATACAGGTTATAGAAGTTTAAAACTATAAAACTTTTCCAAGAATAATCAGTTTATTTAATGGTTATTTGGGTAAGTTTCATAGCAATTTCAGTTTTGAGTAGTAACTTCATGAACAGTAGTGAAATTTTGTAATTACATGAGAAACATTTCATACAAAGAAAAATTGCAATTCGTTTTAAGTACAATTTTGTATTTTTAAAGTAGCAATTCAGTTATATTCTAAAATAGATTGTTAACTTATTTAAGGAAATATTTACAGCTTCTCAACAATTATTTCCATTTACACTTCCTTCACTTAACAGTTACTAAAGTTTACTTTTCTAAATTATTATTTCACAATTAAGAGCTATTCAGTTGCAAAATATATACTGCAATTCATGCAAAATATTTGGAAATTTGATAAGTATTTTTAAAGTTATTTTGCTCTTATTTGGATAGTTTTGTCCAGAACAAAATATTCTTCAATGTCTCAAGCATATGAATTAATAAAATGACTGGTTTTGACTGACTTACTTCGATTGCCCTCAAAACATTCAACTCCTGAGATAGATCCCATTACAATATATTCAATGATACATCTTATTTCCTAAAAAAGCAACCTCGCTGACTGCCAACACATTGCACTCACTTGCCATGAGTTTCACTCCCTTCTCTGTGACCACCACTACTAACATCACGTTAATGACCACAAAAGCAATATTGTGATCCTTAACAACAGCAAATCTTTTGAATGTGCCTAGCATAAAAATATCTTGGCTAAATTGCCAGCTTATGGGCTCAATGTAGCTATCATGTCTTGAACCATGTTTTTCTGAGGCTGCCTCTAATACACATACTATCAACTTTGGAGTACCTCAAGGGTATTCCAAAGTTGAAAGTATGTGCACACTCTTCCTTCTGTGTTTATTTATAATGTATATATAATATAATTGCTGTTCTTAGAGGCTCATCCATCCAGGCATATACCGTTTCTAATGAACAGAAATTTTGAAAAAAATCCACAGATGACATGACAACCAAGTTGCCTTCAACTGTCTCAAGACTCAATCACTATAAAAATGAAAGAAACAGTTTTGCATGGCTTCCTCCCTAAGCATGAATAGCATAAAAAGATCAAAAGCCACAAAAAATACTTGACTCAAAAATCTCTCATGGCAAGCTTACATGTATAAAATTATAAACCTGGCTTTCTCTTAGGTGCCAGAAAACACTTGTTCTGAATCCTGAAAAATTACTACAATGTGATGACAATGGTTGATAAGTTGAAATGAATGTGATCTTAAGCCGCATGTCCATTTAACCATAAAACGCAAACTGAACTTGGAATCTTTCTTGAGATTGCCACAGTAAATATTTCTATTTTGAGCTTTACTTTCAATGACACTTCTGAATGGCCAATTGTTTATTATTATACATTGAAAATAATTTTTGTAAAGAAACTTGAAATACCAACTTAAAAAATTGTGATAAAATCTTTGTTACACAGGTGAAATATGTTTACTAGAACAAACAATATTTAAACTATAAAAAACACAAGCATGGCTGTTTAGTTAATAAATTCATTTTGCAACCATGTGATTTCAGGTTCAGTCCCAATGTGTAGCACTTTGGGCAATTATCTTTTGCTATATAGCCCCAAGCTAATCAAAAGCCATGAGAAGATATAGACAGAAACTGAAAGAAACCAGTCATATATGAGTGTGTGTACATTGTATCACCTTACCTTGACATCGCATGATAGTTGTAAATGAGTGTCACTATCATACAAGCAATGTCATTCATTTCCAATATTGAGTAAAAATATGCCTGGCCATGGGGAAATACTACCATGCTTAGAATCAAGTGAGAGTTGGTGACAATGGAAAATCTGCCTCAATAAACTCCATCTGACCTATGTAAGCATGGAAATGTAGATACTAAGATTACACACACACACACACGTGTGCATCTGCCTTGACATTGTGTAATTGTAACAAACTCCATCATACAAGCTGTGTCATTTATTTGCAATCTGCTGTAAAAAACATGTGTCTTCATTTTTAAAGGATCAGAGGAAATATTATCTTGCTTGGAAATAGGTGATGGATGGCAAGAGGAAGAGCATCCACCTGTAGAGAATTTGCCTAATCGAATTTCATCTGATCCATGCAAGCATGGAGAAGTGGACATTAAAATGACAATAAAATGGATGTAAATTCTTATGAGGTGATTTATTAATGTCTATCATTATCTTAGCAAGAGATGGAATTCAATATGTTATCTAATTAACTCTTATTGCAGCTGATATTCCTTTTCCTAAAAAAGTAATAAGGCTAAAGAAGAACCACCATCATGCTGGATCTGTGTTGTTAATAAACTGCGAGCAGAAATTCTACTCTGCAAATCACAGACAAGGCAACCCATCAGGAGAGCAGTAATTCCAAACAAAAGTTTCAGTAGTGGGGATGTTGACTCTAAAGAGCAGCAAGCAGTAACACTGAAGTAAAACTGAAGCATTATAAAAGACAAACCATTCTTGTCACACAATGGCTATAGTATGAGTGTCATGATAAAATGCACTGTAAAGTGGTTTGTGGTAGAAAGGGCATCCAATGTAAATAACATGCTAAAAATATGATATTCAAAATTAATGAAAAATTAATTGCATTTATGGAGCTAATATTTAAAATGTTTGTGCTGCATATGATAGGTAGACAGGCAGGAACATATGGCCAGGTGTGAGAACCCCATAAGTGTCAAATGATTGCACCAGCTCTTTTTCTTCAAAAAGTAAATGGACATTAAACAACCAAACATGAGAAGTTCCCTTGTCTTTGAAAGGTGTTAAACATCATAGTTGCTACCATCAATGTTGAGATGATGGATAGTAGGTCTAGAGAGACTTAGAAGTGTTAGAGCAGAAGTGAGTAGATGTGTGCCATTTACATGAGGTAAGATGGGGAGAAGAGCCTCAGCCAAATTCCTCATGGGCACAGCTAGAAACAAATTCTTCGAAATGGGTAACAGTGATGTTGATGGAGTAGGCAGATTGTTAAAGAGCTATAGATAGATAGAACAATTAAGCTTAGACAAGTCACAGGTAACAAAACAGCAACAGTGATCTCTGCATTTACACAATCTTCTGGACTGACAAATGAGCAAAAGGACCATTTCTACAAGGCCCTTTTTCAGCCTAAATAACGAACAGCAACTTCAATAGCATTGCTGAGGACAATAGACCTGTTGGAAATGGCCATGATGGCTATTTTGATGTACATGGAATGTAGAGGGTTTGAAGTTCTTGGATTTCTGTGATGCAAACAACCTAATCATTTGTAACACTAACTTCAAGAAGCCAGTCAGTCACCTGATCACCTACAAGTGAACATGCAAGTCAGATGCAGGGGAATAAATAAGGACATCAAATAACTAGAAGAGAAGATACATTTTAAGTACAGTTCTCAAGAAGAGAAGTAAGAAGTAACAGGCTTACCAATATTTTGAGAATTAGAGGGGTAAGGTGTTCCAGATTATAAAACAATGAATCAGTATGAACCAGGACACTTTTGGTGAAAAGTGTGTAATGATAGCAGCATGCTTGCTCTAATTGACAGACAAGAAAGAGGCATAGAAATGTTATTACTAGAGGTTACTGAATAAGGAGAATTCAAAAAACAGAAAGAGAGTGCAAGTACCTCAGGTAGATTCAGAAGGCCCAATGGCCATTAAGGATATGAAAGCAGGGAAAGCAGCTGGACCACAAGAAATAGTGGCTGGGATGCTGAATATACCTGGTAACATAGGACATGTACTACTCACTCAATCCATCAAAAGGATGGACAAAGTTCAAATAACAGACAGGATATAGCACAACTAATTAGGAAGAAAATTAACTTAGATGAGATGCAATTTTGGTATATACTAAGACGGAGGAACCACTGATGCCATACCTAGGTGACTAAATTAACAGTGGAGAAGAGTATTCTGATAAAATAGTCAGAATAAGAACAGGGTGTAAGAAAGTCAGAGAGCTGTTACCTCTACTGGCAAAATGGAAAGTCACTAAGTGGAAATGTCACAATACTACTTGTGTACAAATGTGGTGATGTACATTAGTTAATACTGGACATTGAATGTAGATGTGTAATGGCTAGAAAGAAATTAGATAAATATGTTCATAAATGACAGAACAAATGAGCAGAGAAAAATCTAGATATAAGAGAAACCAGGTGTGGTTGGTGTGCAGAAGACTGAGCTTATGTGAACAAATGATGTGTCTGAAGGATGACAGCTGGGTAAATTAGTACCAAGTAATCAAGGTGGAAGGAACTTGCAAAAGTGAAAGACAAAGGAAGACATGACCAGAAATAGTGAACACTAATCTCAGGAGGCTGAACTCCAGGGATGAGATAATAAAGGACTGTGACAAGTGGTAAGATGCTATATTAGAGAAGACCAGTTTAAACCCATGGTAAAGCATGTAAAGACAGACATAAAATGAAGATGTGCATATATAAAAAAAAAAAAATCAATAACATTTCATTCTGATGGATTTTAATATGCTGTACTTGTAAATTACCTTAAAACATGACAATGCTCAGCAATAAAAATGAAAAAAGTGTCTTTTATATACAGAGAAAATTAACTTTAATTGGCAATTCTCTTCCTGAACTGTCAGAGAAGTTACAACTGCTTTTCTCAAAATACCATTATATCAATAGCAAATTGAAGCTTCTTGGTATTATCCTGATTAGTAATGAAAGTGTTAATGTGTACAAAAGAAATCTTTTAGCTCTCAATATAATACAGATAAGTTAAAATTCCTTATTTTGTAAATCTACTAACATCAAATGAAATATAAATCAATTTTGTGGTTTCCTGGGAGAGAGATAGAGATTAGCCTATAACTTTAGAAACTTACCTGAGCGGAAAAATGAGGAAAAAGAAGAATTTGGAATTAATCCGTAAAATAGATTAATTATACCTAATTACAGTTAACAATTAGTAATTAGGAGTTGCAATGACCAAGTTGAAACATGTCAACTGCACAGCTCATGATTTTTGTGACATGGTAAAGATAGTATGTATTGTATAGTTAAGATAATTAACCCTTCAGTCAATGTATTTAGAATTAGCTACAGAGATAGGTGCTCCTCTATGATTGTGTAATGATCTAACTTGATAATTGAAAAACATTGAAGTTGTTTAGAGGTCTGACTAAATTCTACCAGAACTGTCTTAGCTTTTACACAACAGAAGACCCTGTTCATCAGTAAGTGAATAATAATAATATTGGTATGGCAGGATATATCAATGCTAATAAATAACAGTAATACTGTACATGCTATTTGGAACAAGAGTGAAGTAGAAACAGGAATGTTTGAAAAAAGAAAACACCTTTATAATAAACCAGAGTTGGTCTTTTTACTTTGATTTGTATAGCCGAGACAAATCACCTGTATTTTATATTAATAATATTCCCCATAATATCAACACAGGCAAGTAAAATGTCCTTGCTTAGCGACAACAAAACTCATTGCAGTAAGTTATGTAGAGACTTTAGAAAGTATATTTATGAAAGACACGGAATCAAACTAAATAAGTTCAAAAGAATAGAATATAATTTATTCATATCAGATAATTGAATAATTATTAAATAGAATGTATTACTCCCTATTCTCAGGTATTTGGTTTGCAAGCGCAATACAGTGAAATCAATCCAAGTCTTAGCCCTTGATAAAACATACATAATACAAAATGGATAGCAGCAAGAAATGTACGTAGAAGTGGTTTTGAGTTTGCTAGTTCCAAATAGGACATTGTTGAAGTAGAGGTAAAACACAAAAATAGAGGGAACTAGCAGGCGTTGCTCGGGTCGGTGGAGCAGTTTTGGCGCTAGAAGGTAACAGACAGACACACACACATTCTTTGTTTTAATATATTAGATAGGCCTATCATAGTGGGCGTCCAAATGTATTCACCTTTCTAATTTTGTTTTGAATTTTTTAAGTGTTTAGCAGAACATCAAACGAATTTGAGCCATCTTAGCACAATTTAGTTAACCACAACTTGTGGCGAAACACGTTTTCCACATTTTGACAGGTTAATGCGATCAATTTTCGGGAAAATATGTCATTGAGATTCTGCAAGCACACTTATCATACATGCAAAGTTTGAAGAAAATCAGTGGAAAATTGCACGAGTAAGAGGGGAAAAAGTGGGAAAAATACCTGTTATACATGGTTTTCACCTTTTACGCGGTTGAACTTTGAAACCCTACTTAAACCCTGTCCATAAACATGAGTAATGTGTGTGTAAAGTTTGCAAAAAATCGGTTTAGCAGTTTTGGTGCTAGAATGTGATATACAGACAGATAAGACACACACACATTTATTGTTTTAATATATTAGATAGTGCAGAGGGTCAGTGGTTGTTAACATTTCTTAGTCTGATAATCAGCCAGATTGCCTTATTTTCGGTGCAGTTTGTGATGTGGATGTAGCAGTAATATCATCCCAAATATTTGAACTGTAACCTCATGTGATCACCTTGCCTACAGGTAATTTGGGTCAATCATCAACACCAAAAAGATTTAGATCATCTGCTAATCATCAGCAACTGAAACAAACCAGATAGAGCCCATTATTTCAACTTAGCAAAATAACTTGGGGAAAAGACCACCTCTGTATCTTGAAAGATACTTGCCTGCAATGGCAATCTTAATGACAAGATTCAATATCACCATAAATGCACGAGAATGGCTTTTAGAGGTCTCTGAACAAGAATCTTTCATGGTTCTAACATCTGAACAGACATCAAAATGTTAGTGTACTGAGTCGGTGATACCATCTTTCCTGTACACATAAAAAATCTGATAATATACCAGTGACATCAAAAGGCAATGAAAAGGTCTCGTGTGGAATTTAATGAGATTACAACAGAAGTGGTACAGGAAAGAAGATAGAGGTACCTTTGATTGGATAAATGAGGAGCAGATGCTGCTGCATAGTAGTGGAAAAGATTACAGTGAATTAGTAGTAGTAACATATTGGTAAGTGAATCTTTGCTAATCAACAGGAATGCCTTCTTTTGGATGCAGTCTAGGATATTTTTTTAAAGTGTAGTAGCAACTCTGTCTCAAATGTGATCTACTAAAAACAGCAAGTGATCAAGACTAGTGTAATTGCTGGCCCTGAAAAGGAGCTTTTTCTTTGGTATACAATTTAGGTAGCAACATTATAAATGTATGAGAACAGTAAATAGATGTAGAGTTTTTCATGTTGAGTATTTTGGTTTCACTATGTAGGTAATCTATAAATAAGGTGTGTGTATACAATAGAGCATCATTGTTTTGTGTATGTTAGTTTTCTGCGGTTTGTGTCAAGCTATGCAGACAGAACCAGTATGGTCCATAATGTATGTGATATACAGTTTTAATATTGGTGGTTCCCACTTTTCTATGCCCAGCACCTAAGAGATGTTTAATTTTCACATTCCTTACAAAAGTAATAACACATCAGGAAATGAAAAGTAAATTTTCTAATACCTATTTTGTTTTTAAAACTGAACCATATAGACTACCATGGAGGAACAAATTGAACTAAAAAAAAATAAGTGTTTGACTCAGCGCATCAAATGCAAATATAACTGAGTAATTAGAAAATAACTAAATAAATCATAATTGTGAACATAAAATTCAATGACTTCTTTGTCCCTTCCTGCTCTTCATAACTATTAGAACATGGAACTTTCTTGCTGATTCAAGTGATTCCTAGATTTTGTCTTGACTGTCAAAGAAAACTGAATCCAGATTCACAGATGTATGTTATTGCAAATTGAATGAGGACCCAGCGGTTGATCATAATCCCTTAACATCCGTTTTCTCTCTCTCTCTCTCTCTGTATATATGTGTGTGTGTGTATAAAGTTCTTGGTGTAATTATTATTTCATCAGTTATTTTAGCAATCTTTTTACCAAACTGCTAAGTTATGGGGATATAAACACAGAGAGAGAGAGGTGTGTGTGTGTGTGTACACACACACATATATATATATATCATCCTCCTCCTTTAATGTCCGTTTTCCATGCTGGCATGGATTGGATGGTTTGACCAGAGCTAGCTGAAGGGCTGTACCAGGTTCTAGTCTGGTTTGGTTTCTATGGCTGGATGCCCTTCCTAACATCAACCACTTTACATTGTGTGATGGGTGCTTTAACGTGCCACCGGCACAGGACTCTTGGCGTTAGTGCTTTTTATTTATTTTTATAACCCATGCTTGCGTGGAAAAACGGACATTAAATGATGATCATATATATATATATATATATATATAAAGAACACAAATGGGGTTTAAAATTTACTACAGCTGTTTTGGTAGAATTTTATTGATGTATTTATTCAGATTACATCATAGTATAACTCCACCATCTTCAGGTAAAATTTTAAACATGTACGGTAAAACCTTGATGATGACCTGTCCAACAAACAATATGATACTTTATGGTTGTTTTACTTCACTGTGAACCCTATGTTATGGTACCTAGCCAGTTTTGGCGTCCTACGTGTTGACTCACCTATGTTCTAATGAATCCTGTAACTAATTTCTCTCTCGTATATATAATGGATTTCGAGTTTCTATCTACAAAATTGGTGCTTTAGTAGAAGATACTTGCCCAAGTTTCTGTGCTGTGGGACTTAACTCAAAACAGTATGGTCATTAGTAATGATTTTAATAATGCATATGCTTTCCTTCTGTCACAACCCTGAAATTCCATCTCCCCACCCCCAACCCTGGAAGTGTGAACACCTCAGGTTAGGAGCCCGTTTTGTATATTCAGATTCTATCTAGTGACAGAAAGATTAAATTAAATTAAATTTATCTTCTGGTTGACCAGAATGAATATCAGACATATTTCATGAGGAAATATTAGCATTGCTGAGTGAAAGGAGTCACATGACAATATCTTCAAATGTTGCTTGAATGTACTACAGAGATCAAATTATTTAATAGGATTTGTATTTGTGGAGCCACAATATTTTATTCTTCAATATATATTAAAATATATATTGCCTAAAATGTGGGATGAAATCGATTAGGAATCAAACTTCTTTTATTCTTTTGATAAGCAACCTAAAACTATGCCAAGTTCCCTAATACAAAAACCACCCATTTTAAAGCTATATTGAAATTAAAACCTTCCATCCATAATAACCTGATGTAAGAACATTTTAAGTTGTGTGCCAATTGCCAGATTAATAAAGAAAAAAGTTCAAGTTATTTTATTATAATGCTGTGAATTATAGACTATTTTCAAAATTAATAACAAAATGCAGGCATGGCTATGTGGTTTAGAAGCTTGCTTCCCAACCACTCAGTTCCACTGTATAACATCTTGGACAAATGTCTTCTACTATAGCCCCAGGACAAGCAAAGCCTTCTGAATGGATTGGTAGACAGAAATTTGTATGTGTATGTGTTTCCTTGTCTTGACATCACAGGATTGTTGTAAACAAGTGTCATTGTTATACAGGCAGTGTCCTTTGTTTCCAATCTTCCATGAAAACAGATGAGGGTTGGCAACAGAAAGGGCATCCGGTCACAGAAACTGCCTTCACCTTAACCCTTTAGCATACATTACTCCATCAAATGTAATATTTATTTATTCAGTTTTAAATTAATAATGAATTGTTTTGTAGCTTCAAGATTTCGATGATCTGATTGTTTATTTTTAGAATGACATTGTATGGTAAATGTGAAAGGCTGGATCTGGCTACTTTGAACATAAAACATGTAGAATATTTGGGCCAGATATAGTCAGTTTAAATGCTGAAGGGTTAATACACCGAGATTAAATATCATTTTTTTTTTTTAGTATTACTAAAGTCTTTTTGAATGATTTTTGTAAATTGAATAACAGAATAATCAAACTTCCGATTAAAATGCACAATGGTTACTTTTATTTATTTTCTCATTAAATCTAATACATATTCGATAAGGAATCAAGAGTAGCTTAGGGATAACAGTTGACTATATCTCCCATTCTTCCTTCCATGCATTAATGGCCTTCCCTCACAGTCACTTAGAAGACTCTCATATAAAAGATACCACTCTACAATCTCTAGTTTGTAATTTTAAAAGATACTAAGGACATAATTTCAGATGAAATTAACATACTATGTTCATTAGCAGGTTGGTTTCAGTTTTACTTTGTCCAAGTCATCGCCGAAAGCAGTTTTACCTAAGAATTACTAAACAGCACCAAGATAACATACAAAGCCTTCAAAGTAGCAATGCCATATGTGTAAGGTCACCATGATATTGTCAAACAGCACTATATAAAATAGGTTTCCTATTTACTTCAACCCTGGTCAGTTGATGACCATTTACAGTGTTCGATTAAGACCTGTATTAGAGTACCGCTTAAATATCTGCTGCTGCTGCTACACATAAATACATCTTTGATTACAACCAAATATGAGGGTGAATCAGAAAGCAATGCAACTTTTACTTGCATTACTTTCTGACTCACCTTTGTACCATGGCATGTTTCAACCACCAGCATACAGATATAGTTTGTTCATATCTTCTATGTCTGTGACAACCTCTGTTCCTCTGAACTATCCAATTACATTGCCACTCTATGGCAACTATCTTGGTCTTCATTTCTCACACCCCTCTTACCATATCTCACAAAACCCAACAAACATCAACCTAAAGATATTTAAGCTGAACATCAGTAGCACTGATGTCACTAGTTAGATGAGCTTGCATTGGTCATGGCGTACTGTCCCTCTTCGATAAACTTATTAACAGGTCTGTGGGTTATTACATTTGAAGAATCTGTCATCAACCCTATAACTAAATATCTAGAATCTGAGGACTTAAAATTGCACAGTGTCTCAAGTACCATAAAATTCCATCTCCCTCAATCCACTAAGTTAACCCTTTAGCATTTAAACCATCCATATCCGGCCCAAATATTCTACCTGTTTTATCTTCAAGCCAAATCCAGCCTAACACCTATTCTACAATGTCATTCTAAAAATAAACAATCACATCATCGAAATCTCGAAGCTACAAGAATATGCATGATTAATTAAAAACTGATGAAACAAACATTACATTTGATAAAGTAATCTGAATACATTAGAAACCATCCCAAATTAAAAAAGGAGATGGGAGAAATCCCACCATAAAACTGATTAAGCAATTCAAATTTACAAACTAATAAAATAATCAAATTAAGTGGAAACTAAAGTTAGGATTAGTCCAGGGCTTATCCCTATATTGATAACTCATTCTTAAGGCATCATTGGGTCAGCTTAAATTTAGGTGAAACTGCTTTCCTATATGAATCTGAGAAAACCATCCTGCTAATGAACAAAGTATATTAATACCATCTTAAATTATACTTTCAAGTATACTTCAAAATTTAAAAACCTAACATAATTCATTTGAAGTTATTCAGTTGAAAATCTATCACATCTGTTTGTGGGAACTCCTATATGCTGATAACCTTGTTCATACAGCTGAATTGTAGACTATGAAATTCCAGACGTTGAGGCAAAACCTATAATTGAGAGGCTCTAAGGTTAGCAAAGACAAGTCTGAGAAAGTAGAAAAGATAGGATTGCTGCCATCAGACAAATGGCCATGCTCAAATTGCAAGAAAATAGATAAACATTCTATACAGTGTACCCAGTGTAAACTATAGATGCACAAGCTGTGGTATAATCTCAGGCAAGCTGACAGAGAAGGTAGACTTCATAAGTGACAAATGCACAGGAGTACTCAGCAGTAATAATACATATGGATAAATTATAATAACTGCTTGGAAAGCTTTTAGAAGTTGTGGATAACTTTTCTTACCTAGGTAACTTAGTATTGGATGAGCCTGTTCCAAAAACATAACAGTCACAGGAACAAGTGGAAAACATTAAGGCTATTACCTCTACTAGTAACACAGGGTTTCTTAGATGTGAAAGGCAGAGTGTGTGTGGCTTATGTATGGAGTGTGATGTTGCATAGTTGCAGGCATGGATTTTGAATGTGGGAGAAGTCAAGAAAGCAAGAAACAAATGAAGCGAGTATGCACATACAAAATGTGTAATATTAGTGTGCATCAATGCCAAAGCACAAATGAGTTAAGAAAGCTGGATATAAGAGGAATCAGATGCAATGTGCACAGAGAGAAGACTGTGCTGGTAGGGACATGTGATGTGTATGAAGGACATTAGTTGTATAACAAAATACAGAGTACTAGAGGTGGAAGGACTATGGTAGAAAAAAATCTAGGAAGAGAGGACAAAACAGTGAAGTCTTATCTCAAGAAACTGAGCCTCATGAAAGACATGATAAAGGTCCATCATAAGTGGTGCAGAAGATAACCCACCCATCAATGCAAGCATGGCAAAATAGATGTTGGGATTTGGATCAGTCCCCTTTACCATCACTCATCATTACTATCCATCACTCAAACTCTTGCTGTTCCTATCACTCAATATACATGGCTCCCATCTCACTTTCATTACTTTATCTTCCACTATGCTACCCATGCTGTTTCGATCATTATAATTTCCTCTAACATTCTTTTGCTCCTTTCACTGTTCTATCACCATAATTTCTTTATCATTTTCTTGGTTACACTGTTTTGAACAAATAGAGAGAGTAGAGAGGACATTTTGGTCTTGCCAAAAACAAAACAACCTCTCTAGTGCTGGCACCACAATAAAATGCAACCAGTACACAAGTGGCTGGTGTTAAAAGTATCCAGCAGTAGAAACCATGCGAAAAATTGAACACAAGCTTCTAGGAGGGCAACAATTCCAAATAAGAAGTGGCAAATCATCCAATGCTAGCATGGAAAAAAAAAAAGACAAAATATTGACGATTGAAAATCTTGTAAATTATTTTTCTATGTAAAAACTATAAACAAAAATAGTAAAAATCAAAGAACAATTCATTAGTCTTACGATGATCTTATTTAATGAAGATTCTTCACTAAAATAACTATAACTGAAGTATTACAAAACGAAAAATTAATTAATTTATTAAAGTAAACATAAAAAAAAGAACCCTTTTGCAGCTAAAAGCAACTTGAATACAGTTATATGAAAACCAGACAAAAACATATCTCAGAAATTAATTTTGATTTTCAATGAAAATTGAGTAATTTCAATTACAATGTGTCAAAGAAAGGCCTAGTTAGTTCCTTACAGAGTATATTTTCAATTCTCAAATAAGTTTTTTAAATATAGGAGGCAAAATGCCTGATTTGTTATGTAATTTGGATGGCCATGTTGAGAGTCCTGTTGCTAAGAAGCAGCCACGCCCTGAATCCAGTTACTAAGAAGCGGCTGCGTCGTGAGTCTTGTGTTAAGAAGTGGCTGTGTCAAGTCTTGTGCTTAGAAGTGGCAGCGTCGAGCATCTTGTATTGAGAAGTAGACGTGTCTAGCGTCTTGTGTTAAGAAGCAGCCACGTCGAGAGTCTTGTGCTAAGAAGCAGCCATGTCGAGAGTCCAGTTGCTAAGAAGCGGCCGCGGTGAGTGAAAGACATTTCCAGCAATACAAAAGGCACCAAAGGGATGTAAAATATGATTCTCAATTATTTTGGTGTGGTAAGGGCAGCGAAGCCTTCCTAGCAATACAAGGCGCCAAAGGGATGCAAAATACAATTCTCAATTTAAGATAAGTCTGTTTTGTTCGTCTAAGTTTGTCTTTTTCATCTCTGCTATATTGTTATGCTAGAAATGTGGAAATATGTCCTTAGATGCAAGTTCCCACTACCTCGCTGCATGAAAAATTCCCCTTTCGTCCACCAATACGAAGCCAGTTCAAGCACATGCTCACAGGCCACCGGGCTATGTATGTATATTTGTATATGTCCTTATGTCCATCTATCCTCTGTCCATATGTCCGTCTGCTCCCGCTCTATATGTCCACCTGCCCCCAGTCTATATGTCGATCTGCCTAACAATCCCCAGTCCTTATGTCCGTCTGTCCCTGGTCTATATGTCCGTTGACTATCAATTGTTTGTGTGGTGCCACGTAAAATGCACTCGTGAAGGTGCCACTTGAAAGTACTAGCACCGAGAATCTGGTGCTAGTGGCAGGTTAAAAGCACCCAGCACACATTGTAAAGTGGTTGGCGATAGGAAGCGCATCCAGCTGTAGAAACCAACCAAATCAAACTGGAACCTGGTGCAGCCTCCCAGCTTGCCAGCTCCGGTCAAACCATCCTACTCATGCCAGCATGGAAAACGGATGTTAAAGGAGGATGATAATGATGATATATAAATACAGTCAAGTAAAACATTAACAATTTAATCTGAGATTTTAATTTAAACAGTATGTAATTGAGATTTTAATTTTCCACTAGAATTGGTAAAAAGTTGAAAGTTTATACTCTATCAGTGGCAAGACACAGTTTCTTATAAAGACAAAGCCTCAGTCCACTTATCTGTAAATGAGGAGTACAGCTTACAACTTTTAAACTTCAGCAAGACTATATTGTATCAATTTATTAGACCAATGGCATGCTAAAATATCCTTATGGATATAGGTACAACTTGCAGTGAGCTGGATGACACCCACCCTACTTACTGTACAACAAAACATACATCAATTTCCTGGTAACTGAAGGTTCAAAACCTTTTTTTAATCCAGACATAATTATCAACAGACACTTGAATTTCCCCACAACCTGCTAGACTGGTTCACTAGATGGACTACATGAGGTACTGCATATTTACAATCATCTGAATATCTATATATCAGTGGATGCTGCAATTCCTTACCAATTTTGCTTACATTTATCCCAAGTTATGACTTCCAGTCACAATGTAAGTATCAGTGATAGTGGATAGCGTAATGCAAGTCCATACAGATGCAGGAAAGCATAGAAATAGTGAAAGAATTTCAGTGAGAAACTGAAGTTTTACTATTTGCTCATCAGTTGTTCATGATTATCCTTGTTTTAATATCCACTTTTCCATAGGTCAGACAAAAGATTCATATGATAGGATGTTGCTCCTGTCACTAACCCTCACCAGTTTCCAAGCAAGGTAATACCTCCACCCTAGTCCTTTGCACATGAACAGCACAACATTGTTTCCATCGGAGATTGTTAACAAATGACACCACTTGTAAGACAGCGATTGTTTACAAATACAATGTAATATCAAGATAAGGAGAGACAAACGCACACACACAAAATGGGTTTCTCTCAGTTCCCATTTACCAAATCCACCCCACTAAGCTTTGATTGGTTCACAGTTATAGAATACACTGCTCAAAGTGCCAAGCAGTGTAACTGAACTCAAAACCATGTGGCTGCAAAGCAAACTTCTTTAAAATGTAGCCACGCCTGCATTTATGTTATGATTAACAGAATGAGGAGAGTGTTCCATCTTCATAAAATGCTCCTAGTGAATAAGTAAAGTTATACCAAGAGAGTGACAAAAAAGTTAATAACATAGCAGTAGTCTTCTAGGAAATTACTATGAATTATTATTACATGACTGGTTAGTCTGGCAAACTGGATAACCAGTATGGGTCTGGAACTAAGGGTGCTGGAAAAACAATAGTGTACTTATAAACCCACCACTCCCAAACCCATTAAGTTACATTTAGCATGGTCATGTGGTTAAAACGTCACTTTAGAACCATGTAGTTGAGGATTCATTCCCACTGTGCAGACACTGTTGGCTGATATTTATTATAGCTGCATGTTGACTAATGCCTTGCAAGTAAAATTTTGTAGATAGAAACTGGAAGAAACTCATGAGTGTGTGTGTGTGGTCTTGACATGTGCATGTCGATTGTAAGCAAAGAGCCACTGTTCATACAAACAGTGGTGTTTATTTGCAATTGTCTGAAATTATGTCAAAGCTATTCATTGTTTGATAGACTAAAGAAAACAGGTGGGGGTTTGTAACAGGAAGAGCATCTGGCTGCAGAAAATCTACTTCAACAACTTATCCATGCATGCATGGAAATGTGGACATTAAAACATTTTATATATTTCATGAAAACCTCCTTACCAATGGTTTTACATCTATCCTTTTCCTTGCTATAAGGGCTAGAGGGGTCTGTATATAAGATAATGTGAGTTAATGCAGAGAAGTACTCAAGATAGAAGAGACAGGAAAGTAGACTTTCATTCTTTCAGATTTTTTTCCTCTTAGCATGTTGTTCATTAACTGTCCATATCAGCACAATCATCTTGTTTGCGTACAATGACTAATCCAGATATTACAGTTGCCTGTGAACCAAATACGCCACAAAGCAAGACAACTTCTTGCCTTCAGGCCTGTTTAACAAAAGTACCCCATTACAAAACGAAGTTTGAATTAAAAAAAAAACAACAATGTACCACCTCCTGACAACACAGCTCGACATGAAGGAAGCAATGGAAAAAATTTATCAGTTTAGAAGCCTTATTCATGGTAGTATTCTGGTAGATTGCCTAGTCGGAAAGTACATAACTCCATATTCTGACTTTTAGTTTGTGACTGGTGCAATCCGATCAAGGGAAGGATTTTAGAAGGATCACTGAATTACAGTCGGGCTCCTCACAGGAATAAGTACAATTGTCAATATTAACTTGAAGGTTCTTTCCTTTCTCTTAAGAACATGGATAAGGAACCCCATTGATACAGGAAGTTCTCTATTCAAATACTACTTTCCAACAGACATCAATCCACCACCAATTATTAACATTCTACTCCCAAGACAAAGCTTTCAATAGATTCGGTCAACCCACATCTACCAACAATACAACAGCATCAAAATAAGAAACAGCAGACCTTCTCCACATGTAAATAGAACATTGCTAAAACTATCACTTGCTCTAGAAATGCAACAGACATTACTATATTTCTAGATCTTTCATGACAATCAAACATATACTGTATAGCTGAGGTTACATTAAAAAACAAAAAAAAATATTGCCATAAGGAACTTGTAATATTCTTTGCCAAACAAAATAACAGTTAATAAAACTCACAGCATACAAACATTTTACAAATTGCATTACAAATATTTGGACTGCTTTTTCAGAGCCTGAAAATACTTATGACCTTATACAAAGTACAAATTCTCTATAGACTACTACATACACATCTGGAAATTTGAAACTGTAGTCCCACCACCCACTTTTGAAACATTAATTACCTTAAGCCCTGATTACAAGATATTTTGTAATAGCTGAAGGTCATCGCATGTGGCTAACAGGTTACACACATGCAAGAAGGCCGTCTGTCTTGTGATTGTACTCCTACTTTATAAAACTTTATTATTATTGACATATATTTATCATCAAAATTTGTTATATTCACCAAGCAAAATGTTTTACAGTTTTGGTGGTAACTTTTTGGAAATAATAGATAAATTGAATGAATTCAGTCTGACATGTTTTAAGAATAAATATGTACTACATGATCAGCATCAACTAGTTTTGAAGATGAATTAGAAGATTATTCTCAGTTGGGATGTTGAGAGCATGAAAAATCCCGTTCACTTTTACATTAGAGGATACAAGCATCAATATTACTAATGCTAATAATAGTGAAATTTAAGACAAAATGAGCTGTCAAATCTATGCTGCAAATATCCTCAAGTTTTCAGAACCAACTAGATTATTCCCACAAAACTTAGAGAAAAAACACATGTTGATTTTTTAAGTAAACTTTTCTTATACAAAATTACTACTTAAGAAACAAATATGCAAAATGATACAGCTAAAGAAATGAAAGCCTTTTCTGGGTGTATAATTAGGACGGTAATATATACAACACCAGGAGATGCTCTATATTGGACCATGGGCATTTCCTGAGAAAATTAACCATATATAAGCTTATTTTCACCTAACTGATACATAAGTAAATCCTCCGAATAAACAAACTTACATCTTTTTGGGATATGTTACAAACTTGCATCTTTTTGGGATATGTTACAAAATAACTTAAAAGGTGCTTATAACTCATGCATGGTAGTTTCTGAAAGAGCTGTTGAAATTTAATATATTCCAATAAAATCTAGGAAGTGAGGTATCAAAAGTCTGGGTTTGTGATGACATATACAAATCTTGCATAAATGACAATTTTATACTGAAAAATTGTACTTCTGAAGTAAATGTCAATGTTATATTGGATTTTATGGAACCAATATTTAGGCCATTGTGTTTATTGTGATAGCTTCCTCTCTTCTCCAGATGTGTGAAACTTAGGAGGGAACAAAATAAAAAAACGGTAATGTTGAAAGGTATCACTAGAACATTATAAAAGGCAACTTTAATATCAAAAAGGTAACTTTGTTGCTGAGAGAGAGAGAGAGAGAGAGAGAGAGAGAGAGAGAGGATAAAAGGAAGTTAATGCTCTTATGTACAAACAAGAACAGCATGCTACCACATGACAAAGGACAACAGCTTGAATGAAGTCACTTGCCAGATTACTGTCTAATTTTACAACAAATACACGAATCGGGTAGAAAATGGATGAAAGAGCGGAGGTAAGCATTGTTTTTTGTTTTATTTGTATGCATGTGTATGTGTTTATAAATCTCAATGTATCATTTAACAAAGAGCAACAGATAATAGAGTCAACTAATGTTTTGGATGAAACTGGCATGCCAGCCTCTTGGAAACTTCACATCTGAGAGAAAGCCAAAGTAACATTTCCAATGGCAATTACACACCACTGGCCAGGTAACATGGAAAAGAAAGAAAAAAGGAAACTAAAAATTGCTCAAAAGGTATGAGCCGATAAGTGTTGTATCTGCCAGATAAACTTATGTAAAGCTTGTTTTAAACCATACTACATAATTCATTTCATTTTCTCTGATATTTATGAAGGAAAATTTTCAGTTAAGTTTTTCACCCCTTGCCAATAAGATTGTGATTGTTTACTATGTTTATATTTTATTCTTTTTTTTTAAGCATCATTTCATAATTTTGTGTAAAGATTTACGAAAATTTGATATAATATAAAATGTTACAATATTCTCAGGCAAACAAAATTATTTTTACATCTTTAACAGCATTTATTCCACATTTATTGCTGTAAATTATATAGACATCATGGTCAAGTTTAAGCATTGGGAAGTTTTTTATTTATAAGGCATGTATTTGCAAATGAAATGAAGTACAACTGCTTTAGACCAAGGGATTTGAGAGCATATTTGGGCTTGTGGAATCACAAAAGGAAATAAATTATAGAGCTTAAAGAGCCTAGAAACATGATTAACAAATCTCTCCCAACTGTACTTTTCAAGTTGTGTCCTTTGTCCCATTTACAGTTACTACAATAAGCATCTGCTCAAACTTGATGTTTCAAAATCACTTCCCAATCATCATCATCATCTTCCTTTAACATCCGTTTTCCATGCTAGCATAAGTTAGACAGTTTGACCGGAGCTGGCAAGCTGGGGGTTGGGGGGCTACACCATGTTCTAGTCTGATTCGGCTTGGTTTCTACAGCTGGATGACCTTCCTAATGCCAACCACATTTCAGTGTGCTGGGTGCTTTTAATGTGACACCGGCACCAGACTCTCAACGCTAGTGCTTTTACGTGGCACCACACAGGTGATTGGTAGACAGACGGACATATAGAGCAGGGACGAACGAGATATAGGACGAGATCTATAGATCAGAGGGAGACAGACATAAGGACCGGGAACTCTTAGATGGTGGCACCACACAGGCAATTGGTAGTCAGATGGACATATAGAGCAGGGACAGACGAGACATAGACAAGACCTATAGATCGATGGGGAACATATACACAGGAGGGTGGGGGACAGACAGACACAAGGGCCGGGAACTCAGACGGATGATAAATATAAACCAGGGACAAGCGGACATAAGGACCAGGAACTGTTAGACAGACATGTAGACCAGGGACGAGACATATAGATCAGAGACATATGGACATAGGGAAGACTGGGGGCAGGTGGACATAAAGACATAGGGACTGAGGACAGAGACAGACAAATACAGAATACATACATTGCCTGGTGGCCTGTGCGCAAGCACTTGGATCCTCTTCGTAGAGCGGTGGTGAGGAAACCTCCATACTGCAAGGTAGAGTGGGAACTTGCATCTGAGGACACCTACAGTGAGGTTCCCGCACAACACAGCAAAGACGAAAAGACAAGCTTAGGCTCAAACACAGACCCATCCCAAATTGAGAATCGTACTTTGCATCCCTTTGGCACCTTGTATTGCCAGAAAAGGCTCCGCTCTCTCGACCCAGCCGCTTTTTCACCCAAGACTCAACATGGCCGCTTCTTAGCAACGGGACTCTCGACGCAGCCACTTCTTAGCAACGGGACTCTTGACGTGGCTGCTTCTTAGCAACGAGACTCTTGATGCGGCCACGTCTTAGTAGTGATCTTTGGTTTAAATGTTCATCTAGAATTCCATCATTATGTTTCCATTTCAACAACAGACTTTGGAATGTTCAAACTAATAATCCTTAACCTTATTAACATCATCCAACTGCTCCTCCTGCTTAAACAAGGAAGGTCTGGAAAGATTATGAGCAATGCTTTTTCCTTCTTGGAATAAATCAGAATACAAAAAACTATGAGTAAATGTCAAACATAGATCAAAAGTATTAGAAACTAGTAAAAGGGACCATGTATGGGAAAATATCAAAACAGTATTTCTAAGAGATTATTTACATTAAAAAATCATTAAGAGGTAAAAAGTAGGACATATTGGGTAAGGCTTATATACTCAAACTATTATCAATAAAGTTGTGTCCACTACAACACGTTTCCAGAAACCAGTTCTTGATAATGAATTTATATTCTATATTGTTGATTAGCTACTATCTACCCTTTGGCACAACAGAGCTAAATTAAAAATATCTCAAGTTGAGTGCGATCTGGAATCATAATCCATAGTCATATATTTGGTAGTATTAAGTGCAGTATTATAGACAATTGGTGACCAGGAGAGTTTGGGATGAGAGAAAATTGATCTTGCACTCATTTACATATATTTTGTTTGTTGACCCATCCAACTATTTGAGAAAGATTGCAAGGTTCCATGATTTGCAACCCTTGAATGTCTAATTTTGTGAAGAATGACATGACACACCATTGATAAAGAATATATAAGTTCAAAACTGTAAACTAGAAAACTCAGTTTCTGCTGTTTATCTTTAGTTACTATGAGACCACCTGTGACCCATTGGGTCATGTTCACTTACCCACACACACATATGTCTAACTTAAATACTGTTACACACATACGAACATATACATAAACGAAGGTTTGCAGGGTCATGTTACTATCAGGGAATTTTCCTATTATATAACGTTTTCTGGCTATTTATGAAGTTACTCCTAAAACCACCCAAATCTCGTGAACCCAGGGTCCAATTTACGCAAAATTTGTTTTATTCCATTTGGATGATGATGATGATGATTCCCATTTCAGAGACAACTTGCTTTGAAATATTTACCCATTATGCACCCTTTTGGCTTTATTACATAACAGACAAGCAAGCAAACAATTTCTAATAACTAAAATATCGTATGTTTAAAGAAAGCTCAAATATAGATATTTGAAGTACAAACAACTTGTATTTTTTAAATTATATTCACTGAGAAATCCGTATGCTATGACTCGTATTGCTCCGCCGAGAAATCACTGAAATATCTTTTTTTTAATAATACTTAAAAATATTTCTCGAATGATGAAGATAGTTTATGTCGATTTACGCCAAACTTGTTTTATCCCTATTTCAGGGTTATGTTACCTTCACAGATATTTCCCATTATGCATCGTTTTGGCTATTTACGAAGGTATCCTCACACATACAAATATATATGTTTAACTTAAGTACTGTTACACACACAAAAACATATACTTATATATATATATATGTAACTCAAGTACTGTGATACATACACACACACACACACGGTCATGTTACTGTCGTGGTGTTTTACAATTATGCACCGTTTTGTGACTGTTTACAAAGGTACCCACAAAATCCGTAAATCTCGGTAACCAGGGGTCCGATCTATGCGAAATTTGTTTTATTCTATTTGTTTTCCCATTTCAGAGGCAAAGGTATTTACTCATTATGCGCCCCTTTTGGCTGTATTACCTAACAGACAAGCTAGCACGCAAGATCAGAATTTTAGTAGTATCTTGTGACGTATAAAATACACTCAATAAAATAGAAAAATCTAAAACATATATATCAAGAAACAATATCACATTACACAATTCCAGCTATGTAATTGATTGCCTTTAGTGGAATAGACTCCATTGCAAGCATTTAGACAAGGTTTCTGATCTGAGGATAACTTCCTTCTTTCTCCCACCAGTATCAGAGACCCTGAAATGGGTCAAGAATGCTGCCATTCCTCTTCTGACTAAGTGATTAAAAATAAAGTGAGGTACTACTCATTACTCCAATATCAAACAGGAAATTAATGGTAAAATGATAAACATTAATTGTACTATTAGAAACAACCTGTCTTTCAGTGTAACCAATATTCTAAAACAATATTACTTTTAAGTGTTGTTATTTTCAGAGGGATGAGTTCATAATTCAAAACTTGATGACATTTGGTCAAGAACATGATTAGTAATCTAGATTTAAACAGCTAAAGGTTAAAAAAAAAAAAAGCTAAAATTCTAAAACAATGTGCAAAAAGAATATGGAATAATAATTTTTTTGTTAGAATGTTGTAGAAAATAATCCTAAAATCATTATTACTAAAAGGTTCATTGTATCAAATCAAAAGGTGCATTTCAATTAGCAAAGTATTGTGAATAACAAAACAGTTTCAACAAACTCAACTATATACACAAAATATTTTAAAAAGTTTGAATTAGTTCTATAAAAATTTAGTTTTATTGTATAAATAAACTTTCCACAAATTTAAAATGCTGTTGCACAAAGCTTCAAAATGGATGCAAAATGTTCCCCAGTCCCTATGGAAGCACTTATATAAATTTAACAAGATCACATGCTAAGTTTTGGTTTTATGTGTGTGTATGCTAAATAAGACAAGTTACATAAGTCAAAGCAAGGAGTACTCTGTTTAAAAGATTATAGAGTTAAATTATATGTGCGTATTTACATTTCATCTGGTTACTCAAATTTCATATCTGATTTTGAAAAGAACATCAATGATCAAACATCTTAGACCAACTCAATAATCCATTGCTGAGTACAGAAGTTCTATTCATTTTCATTTGAAGTGTGTCATGATATTTATGATCTTACTAACCAAATGATACTATAAACAAAATCTGTATGAAACAAATTTACATTTAATCTACTCTTAAAATAGCCTATGAAAATGCATGTCATCAAAACAGTACATCCATGAAGTTGAAATAGTATGTACATACTGCTAAAACATTACATACTGTTCAAATATCAGAGAAAATGTAAGAAGTGAAAATTTCAAACATTTCAGAACACATGAGTGTTGGGGGTATTATAATCAATTAAATTGACTTCAGTATTCAACTAGTACTGAGTTTATCGACTCTGGAAGAATAAAGGTAAAGTTGATCATGGCAGGATTTGTTTAGCTAGTAAAGGGATGTGACTAAACACCATAAAGCATTTTGTCCATCTCTTAACCAATTCTGCCAATCTACTGTTCTTGCCATGCTACATTAATGATATTAATAATATTGTGAATTAAAATAATTTGTGAGAAATATATTTGAACTATTTTACAGACAGCCATACTCCAGACCAAAATTCCTCTAAAACTGATCAAAAATACTTATTCACTTTGGGCTAACTTAAAAAGGCTTTCAGCTATTTCAAACACACATGGTATGTGTGTATAATTTAATGTGTATAGATGTATGATTTAATGTGTACATGTGTGTGTTTATAAAGATGTATGATTTAATGGGTTGTACGTGCGTGTATATTTTAGTGTGTACATATATGATATAACCAAAATCAATGATGATTAGATCTAAATTTAGCAAATACTGATCTAGTATTGTAAAGATATATTTACAAAACAAGTTAAACATTATAATTGCTATATCAAAATGATTATCTGCATTTAATAATAATTGTGTGAAAGACTAACATCAGTATTACTTCAATGATTGACATAACATAATATTGACATATTCAGTTAAGTTGCTTTTAATATGACATTGTGTTATCAAAGTTAAAAAGAAACAAAAACAAAACACAGCAATTCACAAACATCATAATTTCAAATTAAAATGTTAAATGAAATGCCTAATACAAATGAACTCATGAGTGTTTAATATTCTCACCACCACATACAATGCTGAATGAAAGAAATATTTTCAACATTTGGTACTAAAATAAAGTTATTCAAAAAGTTAAAAAAAACAACAAAAAACAGAAAAAGAAACCAACATACCTTATATAAACATGTATCTACAACTTGATTGCAAATGTCTTCAAGACTATCAGTAATGAGCATTCTACTCCTAACAAAATCACAGAGTTCTTCATTGGACATGACATCCCAAATTCCATCACAAGCAAGTACTAAGAATTCATCTTTCTCATTTCGACATTCGGTGAAAATTTCTGGCTCTGGAGATACTAACTGCTCACATGGCCCTTTTCCTTCAACATTTTTATATTCAAAGTCTCCTAGAGCCCGGGATACTGCTAAAGATCCATTGACTCGCTGTATCATAACACTGCCTCCAGCATTCTGTATACGTTCCTTCTCAATGGGATTTACAGGTTTGTGATCAGTAGTTGAGAATGGACATTTACCATCTCGACACAGCACCGCCCGAGAATCTCCGCAATTAGCAAAGAAGATGTGTGTTGGTGAGACAATAGCACATACTGCTGTAGAGCCACTTTTGTCTTCCCCACTAACCATTTCTGGCATTGTTCGCATGCAGTCATCAAACTTAAGAAAGCCAGTCTTGATGCCTTTCTGCACATCCATAATAGAGGGAAGGATTTCTGTACCCTGGCTGACATCAAGCTTGCCCCGAAAATCTTCATTGGCAATAATATGCTCCATCAGCTGAGCTGCACAGCAGGCCGATACCTTAGCTCCAGCATGACCATCGTATACAGCGAAAAAGGACCAGTCAGTGAGGCCATGCGGTAGGCCGATAACTGCCGTGTGGGCATCCTCCATTTCCACACGCCACCCCTGCATACTGCTGAGGCCAAAATGAAGGCCATTTCCCATTCCCACTTCATTATGCTTCTCTGTCTTGGGTTTGTCAAGAAAAGCTCCCATGACAACTAAGAAAAAGGAAAGAAAAAGAAAAAGAAATTAAATTTCAAAAAGAGAAGAAAAAAACATTTAAAATATATATTAAGATAATTTAGTAAATATTTTTCCATTCTATAAATAAAAAAAAACATCTTTAAATTCCAGTATTGCAATTTTAGAAAAAGTGTCAAAATAAAGATTTAAAGATTATGTGTGTGTGTGTGTACTTTTTATTAAAGCTGCAAAAATCTTCACAAACTGTTACTCAGAGTTTCACGTTCTTGTTCATTGGACAGTTGTGATCATACTAAATTAAAATTTTAATTCAGTATGATCACAATTGTTCGATGAAAGGGAATGTGAAACTAAGTAACAGTTTATGAAGATTTTTGTAGCTTTAATAAAAGCTTCGGTAATCGAGTACTATTTTTTACCACGTTATTTTGCATTAATGTGTTTACTCATATGTGTGTGTATGTGTGTGTGTGTGTGTGTGTAT
>JAOPUL010005855.1:56032958-56045159 GCA_027564515.1 Octopus rubescens | reverse complement strand
CAAAATTTGGTACAAATGAAACCAATTTCCATTAAATGTAAAGTTAAGGTCAATTTATGTAACCATTTACATAACTTATGCAACCAAAGCATTGAGGAGAAAAACAAAAACATCTTAAGAATTTATATACATTAAAGAATTATTTATGAATGTTTAAAATATTTTCTAAAGAGTTAATTTTGAGATTTCTATGCAGTTAACAATTATTAAAATTAAATAAGCTTTATAAATGAAGATCTCATTAGATAGAATAACAGTTCAAGAGATAAATGAAAAAGTTAGCAAATTCTTTTTCTATTATATTTTGAATCACTAAGAATGAACATGCACACACTCAACTTCCTCTCCAATTTCCAAATAAACTTCAGTATAGTACAGAAAGGTCAGTAACATCCTGGAAGATATACCACTAAACCAGTGCTTGATGATCTTGTGGATTGGCATTGATCCTTAATCCTCTAGCATTCATATTACTGTCAAATGTAATGTTTATTCATTCACTTTGTTTTAAATTAACCATGCATTATCATGTAGTTTTGGCATTTCAATCATGTGATTGTATATTTTTGGAATGACATTATAGGGTAGGTGTGATAGACAGAATCTGGCTGGTTTGAACATGAAATAGGTAAAATATTTAGGTCAGATATGGCCAGTTTAAATGCTAATGGGTTAAAGCCAACAATCAAATACTCACGATGCCTAATATCTGAATTAACTGCTCAGATATGTTTTATTGTACATGATATCAAACATTAGTATAAACACCAATTTGAGCCGGAAAAGAGAAACCTATTCACTGGCAAGGTTTGAACCACATAGTTTATACCTAATGTCTATTTGACAACAGAATTGGAAATTTATCTACCAAGAATATATAATGTAAAAACTGAATATTGTAACATTTGACACAAAACTTGGATCAAATAGGTATGGTAACAGAATAATGCACTTATTCAGCAAAAATATATGGTCAACAACGAAAATATTTAGAAATGTCCAGCAAACACGCAACTGAATCAAACTGAGAATTTCTGGTACATATTCAAAGAGACAATATCATCACTTTCAAATTTAATTTAGAAATTAGTTTAATACAATAGTATTCAATGATACACTTGTGCTTTGGAGGTAGTGTTTTACAGATGAATAGAAAAGTACTACTGAAAAAAGAAAGGAAACATTTAAAGATGAAAATAGCTTTCTAATGTTGAGTGCAATTCATGTTTGAACCCTTTAGCATTCAGATTACTGTCAAATTTAATGCTTAATTATCCACATTGATTTTAATTAATCGTGCATTATCATGTAGTTTTGAGATTTCAATGATGTGGTTGTTTATTTTTAAAATGACATTGTAGGGTAGGTGTGAAGCTGGATCTGGCCAGTTTTAACATAAAACAGGTAGAATATTTGAGCTGGATATGGCCAGTTTTAATGCTAAAGGGTTAAAAAAAAGGTTGAAAATGGTGGTGCCATACAATAATGATACCTTTCATTGTTTTACAATTTTACTGGTTCCAGCCACTCAAAAGATTGATTGTTTCCATGATAGTTAATTTTTTTTTATATGTAAATTATGTATTTAATACTTTAGTTTGCATTAACATGTTTCAATATTATACATAGAAAAAAAAAAAAGATTTGTTTCATTCATTTTCTTCATTTGTCAACACAGATGTACTACCACTGAATTTCAAAAGACAAATATGTAACAGTCAGGTCTATTTTCTCCCAAAATCCTATCAGGAAATTGAATCTAAATAAGAGTAGGTGCTACAGAACTGTATTTTTAATATACATCAACGATTTATGTGCAAGGAAACATGCAATTAGAAAACTAGAATTCAAAAGTGAAGAGAAAATAGTGCAAGATACTAAAAGCAAAATAATTTGTGTATATTATATAAAATTTGCTGATAACATCCACCTCTCCACCTGTAAGTTAATCGAAATTGAATCAAATAAAATTATCAGGAAAATTAGTATATTTTTACATCTTATATGTATAGTACAACTTAATTTTTTAGGCTTTAACTCAATTTTCTTGAAATAAGGCATGCACTTTAAACTTCATAATTGCCTTTTTCATTAATTTTAAGACACCGAGTTTGTTTTAATATCCCCTCTCTAAAATGAATAGTCATAACCAAGATAATGCTAGAGTAAATAAAACAGTAATAAGCTTTGCTTTCTAGGGGGATTATATCCCCCCCCCCATCCCTGAGATCAATAAAATTAATTACCAAGGTCTATAAAACAATTCTCTCCCACTCACACACAACAGTGAAATCATAAAAAGAATTTGAAAGATAAATATAAAATGGGTAAAGAATTTATGTACCAAAAGAGTGAACAATGATATACCTTCAAGAGAAAGAAAAAACAACAAAAAAACATGAATTTATCTGTAAAATCTAGATAGAGTACTTCAAAAGAATGTAATTTTCTGACAAACTGTGTCGAAACTTTACATATAAGGGTTAAAACTATTTAGAACAAGCATTAAATGTTTAAATTAGCATCACATTATAGAAATGAAAATGATTCTAAATGGTAGGTTTTTTTCTAGGACAGAATCAGATCTGTTAAATGTCATTTTTATCATCTTGTTGATAAATACTTGAAGCAGCTCTTATAATGAATTCTAGAGCACAAGATTTGTTTGGCATCTATCTGCCATTAGATACAAATTATGGTTAAGATTATAAACATAATTCTTGTTTTGGTGAATCCAAAGTTTGTGTAAAAATCAATGAACAGTGAAAGAAAGATATTGTAAACACATTCACCAACAAATGTAAAACATAATATACACCCACACAAAATACTAACACATACATAGTAAAGTCATTTATATCAAAAAATGACAGGTGATGACTTCAATCACCTTCTCTAGCAATCTGATTAGACCACCTTACAAAGTTCATCCCACCTCTGAAATGGCCCACTAGGTAATACAAAAATAACCAATCAAATATTTATAGTCTATCCTCTTAAAAATAAGTTTAATATAAAAGTTCAAGGGAGCCTCTACACTAGAGGTAGGGACCCTCGGACACATTCAAATTCGAAGCTACTTGCGGATGAAGTCTCTAAAACCCTTGTTGGTTTCAGGTTCAATTCCACTGCATGACACCTTAAGTGTGGTAGACTACAGTACAAGCTTACCATGCCTTGTGAGAGAATTTGGTAGATAGAAACTGTGGAAGCCTATCATACACACACACACACACACACACAATTTGTCACCAACTGAATGAACTACATCCCCATAACTTAAAAGTTTGGCAACAAAGTACAAAACTTAAAATAATTAATAGGGCTGATGTGATTAACTAAAAGCTTCAATGCAGTGTTTCAGTGTGGCCACAGTCCAATGCCTAAAATAGGAATAAAGCATGCCTATGAATTTTTTAAAATTTGCTCCTGGAACTGGGTTGGCTAAAAAGTTTGTTCAGTTTTTGTTGACACTAAACTTCAAGCATTCTACTAAGTAGCTAACTTCAGTATCCCTTGCACATGTCCACTTGTTATATACTTGACATTTCAATGTAATTTAATGTGAACTTGCAATGAGACTGGTTGTATTTTGTGTTCACTCTGAAAATGGGGAACTAAAATGTGTGTGTGCCAGAAGTGGTTTTCAAGATTGCAATTGGGAAATTTTTCAGCTCAAGACACACCTCACTCTGGCCAGCCAAATGAGATTAACAGTGACATTAACCCCTGTTATATGACCAAGATGATCACAAATAATCCCCAAATATCCAAATTGAGTGTTGAAAATCATCTGCATCAACTTGGTTATGTCAGCAGGTTTGATGTTTGGGTCCCATATCAATTGAATGAGGTTAACCTAGCCCAATAGATTTCCATCCATAATTCATTGCATAAATATGAAGAAAATGATCCTATTTTGAAGAGGATAGTGACAGGGGACAAAAATGGATCATCTATAATAATGTGAAGGGCAAACGATCATGGGGGAAGCACAGTAAACCACCACAAACAACTTCCAAAGCAAGAATTTCGCCTGGTTATGCTTTCAATTTGGTGGGATTGAAAGTGGGTTGTCTTTTACGGGCTTGCACACTTCTTCGTAGATGCAGGCTTGGCTAAGAAGTTTTGCTGCCCCTTCCATATTCACCCAACATTGCGCCTTCAGATTTTCACCCGTTTCAGTCTCTTTAAAACTCATTGAATGGACAGATCAACTCTAGAGAGGAGTAAAAATTCACCTGAGGAGTTTTTTGCCAGTAAAGAAAAATAAATTTTTTGAGCAGAGAATAATGGATTTGCCCACAAGATGATAGAAGATACTGGAACGAAATGGTAATTATATCACAGACTGAATAAATCGCTTTGTATATAGAATTGAAACTGAATTTCAAATTAAAAAACAACTGAAATATTATTTAATTCAGTCAAGGGCAAACTGCGGCTTGCAGAATTTCTTGAATTACATGCCTATTGAAACATTACCTTGAGATTTTTTAGTAGTGCAACCTGCCTGATGATGAGTCATTTTTAGTAGTGCAACCTGCCTGATGATGAGTTTCATGCAGCCAATGAAGGTACTTCCTCATTAAGTAGAACCAACAAGTCCCCACTCTTTTAGTCAATCCAACACAAATCAGGAAATGTAGACATTGAGATGTCTGTATACACATATGCCTAGGCTGATAATATAAAATATGCAAAAGATGCAACTGATGCCAACATTTATGTATGTATACTAACGTACACAGAATAGCTGCACATTACTTTATTCTGTGTTACTTAAATTATTGAATGTCATTTCTAATATCTTAGTACATAAAATTGTATATATTATTTTCTCTTGTAGAAAATCTTGATTGAATCTGGAAATATGACTGAACAAAATGTGGTTTAACTCAATTTTTTTAAACCTCTCATTTTAATATTTTAAATTGATATTTGTTTTGAATAAAAGTTAATCTGTTTTAAATTAAAAGCTTATATAATTTAAATCATAGTTCAGTCTTGATTTTTTTTTTTTTTTTTTTTTGAGAGTGGAAAGGACAAAACATTCAGGCAACTAAACTAATAAAGACACTTGTTTAGATATAAAGATTCCAATCTGTCAACCAATCATAAATTCAACATGACATAGGTGAAGAAGATAACCAACAATTCACTGATAAGATATAATTCAGATACAATATCAAAAGTAGATGTATTGAAATTCTCAAAGTTTAAAGCACATAGAGAGCTGTTTCAATTCTGCAAGCCATGAGGTTTATTAAAACTCTGAAAACATTACATTTATTTTAAATTATTAAGATCAGTATGCATCAAATATATTGGAATTATTCCAAGAACATATCTTGGATATTCATTTCTAAATTTAAAAAAAATTCAAAATAATGCTTTACTTCTCACCTTTAGAAAACAGAAACAAATCACAAAGAAATAATTAATTTCATAAGTTCTGATAGTAGACTTCCTAAAAATATTTAATGACAACAGCTATATAATTATTACATTTAAAGAGGTTATTCACTAATTCTCCATAAACTGCTTTTTTTTTTTTTTTTTTTTGACAAAGAAAATAGTAAATAAGTCTAACATTGAGATTTTTATCTACAAGCAATAATTATATACTATTACAGCTACTTATCCAACTCAAAAGTAATAATGAGGACATAAGTTATGGTGGCATAAACTACAACACTATTCTACATAGAAACAATAGAAAATATTTTGCTGTACATTACTGATATTAGAAAATAAACACTTCTACTTAGCGCCAAGATTAAAATAAACTTGTAAAAATCAAAACGAAATCTTAAAAGTAGGTCAATTCACAATCTTGAATATATTTTAAAATAAATATTTATGGAGTTTTAAACATGTGCACACATGCTAGCATCTCTACAGTAAAAATACATGCAGCAAAATCTAAAGGTAATATATAAAGATGAAATAAAATTTCTATTGCACCAACTGGGAATTTACAATAAATCATTGTAAATATTTGCAAGTTACCTTCAGACTCAGCAAGACTGGCAAAGTGTTTGGCCCACGATGAGGGATATTCCATATGCTATCTAGAAATATATACATATATACATACACACACACATCCATTCTTAGATAGTTTACACCAATATCCCTACTTAATTATTTCTCTCAACACTTTTTAAAATTGTCAAGTTTAACTTAAATGTCTAAATTATCTCGACTCTTCAGAACAGTGGTGGAATGAAACTTGAAAATATAAGTTATCTATTCACAATGGAAATTTAGAGAACGATGTTACAACAACTTGGACTCTAAACTTTAAAACATGGTTAATGCAAAACATTCACAAACTACATTTTGATAAATATTTAAAATACACAAACAGTTTCTGAATATCTAGTAAAATTCTAAAACTTCATTTATCTTAGTAATTAACTAAAGCCTTATAAACAGTATGTATATAAAGGTATTTTGCTCTATAAAAAGACACTACAATAGTGCTCAGAGGCATAAATGTCTCAATTTGTCTTGCTATGTTTTTTTAAATAAACTCCCTTCTCTAAATATTTATAGGTCAAAATTGAAAAACAATTATAAACATTTTTTTGTAGACAAAAATTTAAAATTAAAAAATATGTAATTAAGGGAAAATCCAAGGAGAATATTTTACAATTCTTAAAATGTCTGAATGAAAGTTTTGCAACAAATTAACCTTCCTTGTCTGCCCAATCTATTTGCTTTTTGGTTAATCTGTATCATAAAATTAACTACATCTTGGTCATATTTAGGTGTCAAGAATAGAAGAAGCATAGATATTCAGAGAAAATAACAGAACTTTCTGCTTTCTTTTGACATACCTGGATTTTTAACACAGCAAGGCAAAACAAAAGGAGGGGGTGAACTTTCTCTGTGAAATCAATTAACATTTACATTGCCTGAGTTGTGTCTTTGTTAGGTATAGTATGTCATAATAGCATATTGACCAAAAGGTCAACAGTTTAACAACATTGCCAGCTACCATACTCAATTTTTTTTAAAATTTTCAATTAAATTCATTGATATAAAAACTTTGTTGGCTGGTTGTAAACCTACCTCCTCATCATGTTGGCCAACTGCTGATTGAACAGGGGTAACAAATAGATAGTGCATTTACTTACACAGATAATGTAGATATCCTCCCTTACCAGACTTCGTAGTGTAAGAAAGTAATAACATCCAGATAAGGAAAGGTGTATGACCAAGAGAAACTATATTATCTAAACTTCACAACATGCCTGGAAAACAATTTTGGACGGCTAGATTGGGAGCAGTGAGACATAAACATCAATGGAACAACCTATAGCATATCAATATGATGTTCTCAGCAAATCTGAGAACTAACAGTCTGGAAGAGACTGAAAATAATGAGAGAAACAATGTGCTCCAAGCAAGACCAATGAACACTAGGAAAACAAAATCACAAATGATGAGGTGACACTGAAAGTGATTACAGTGGAAAAGAATGAAATACAAGTAGAAAAATACATATACCAAGGACAAATAAGCATGAAAAAATTAAAGAGATTAATGTTAAGTTGAGTCACTTTCAACAAGCACAATGTCACTACAAAATCAAGCCTCACAGTCTGCCTCAAAAGAAAAAATCCTCAACCAATGTATAACACCAACAGTTATTTCCAGAAATGTGGACCCTAATAGCAGAGACAAAAATGAAAGTGTACCAACATGAAATAGATCAATGCTTGGCATAACTTACAAAAACAGAAAACAAATAGGTAAAAGAGGAAGATAGGTAAGTAATATTCTTACCAATGTAAATAGAATTTTAAAAAAAAAAAACGATGTGAACAGAAAATATTTGTAAAGTGACAAACATTGGGTAAAAATCATTATGGAATAGTGACTAATGATGGGGGAAAGAAAGCAAAGAGATGGCATGATAAGATCAACAAATGCTCGGCAACAATCAACTAGCAACATCAAGCAGGAGACCAAAAGAACTGGCTGTGGCTTTTATCCAGCGGTGGTGTCAACAACAGCTAAATATCAACAAAGTGTGAACTCAAGAGAAATTAAGCTTTTTTTAAATGAAAAACAAAATATTTTTCTCTAATTTTTTAAAATTTTTTAGTAGGTTTATTGGGAAAAAAATGTTTTTTCTCTTTGTGTTTAAATAACATTGCCAGTTTTTCAAATATCTTCAAAATTACTTAGTAGCAAATTATCATACTATATAATGCAAGGTTACTCCTCAGAAAGAAACACTACGCAATTTAAGTTACTTTGTTTTTACCAGTTTTCATATACATAGATCTAAAAATTAAAATCACCATCTGTTTTCCATGCTAGCATGGGTTAGACGGTTTGACTGGAGATTGGCAAGCTGGAGAGCTGCACCAGACTCCAATCCATTTTGGCTTGGTTTCTATGGCTGGATGCCCTTCCTAACACCAACCAGTCCAGAGAGTGTACTGGGTGCCTTTAACGTGTCACCAGCACGAGTGTTTTTAACATGCCAAAATATATCATGTATGCGATTATATTCTTTCCTTTTCAGATTATATGGGTTTGACTGATATTTCTTTCATTTAAGAAAACCAGATCAAAATAAGAGCATTAAGAAAATTTGTAAACTCTTTAAAAACAAAATCAGAGAAAATTTAAATAAGTTAAAAGGAGAGAAAGAACAGTAGACTTAGTTTCATTATTTCAATCTATTTGTGAGATAGTTAATTTAATAAATAGTATCAGTTTTTTTGCTGAACCATGCTTCCTGTTGATGAAGATAGACCAGTGCTCTAGCTAGAAGTTTAACTGCTATAGAAATTGACCACTATTTTTTATGAATCACCATAAGATAAACTTATTTTTGTCCTCATATACTACTTAGTCAATTTTGTTTCCACAAGTGTGGCTTGTTAATGGTGAATAGACTAGAGCAGGTAAACTGATAAAGTAATTTAGTAGCTCATAGTCAGAACCTTGAATCTTAGTAAAGCTGATATATTGTATTCATACTGGCTATAAGAAAAACCAACAAAGCACATCTAGAGTATTCTGCTTATGGATTGTCCTAAATGTTTTATCCTAGTACTAGCCAACTACTCTAGTGATGATCAAAGCTACACAACCATAAACAATTGTTGCAAGATGCAATTACAACAATGAAATTTAACTAAATTCACTGATCCTGTTTTAAGTAAGTTACAAGAAAATTAATCAGCCATGTATTTAATTGGCTTTTATAGAGAAAGCAAATTATTTTTTCTATGAATATAAAAACTGTGAAGCAACGTTCACAAGATAGTTTTCACTCATTTTATCATTTTTATCCTCATGAGAAAAGGGCAGAGAACACAAAACTTGATGGGGTCTTATTGGAGAAGGGTGGGTGAGATTAGTACAGTTAGCCTTTAGCTTAAATTTATACTGGAACAAAATGTCAAAGCTACATGACAATCTATGAACTAACAAAACCACTGAAACTAAGATGTGCAATATACTACAATACACTTTACCGACTTACATGGTAAAATACAAGTAAAACAGATATATGGCCATTTGTAAATGATATGCAAAAAGATAAAGTTAATATCAAGCAAAAGCAAAAAATTTATGTTGGCCTATTCATCTACAAAGTCTACGTCTGCACACAAACAGTTTTATCTCTTTAAAAAAAAAACCCCCAAAACTGGATTTTATAAAATAACTCTAATATACATTATAGATAGAAACTTAATTTCAATATCTAAACTAAAAGTTTGGATAACTTCAGCCTCCTTCATACAATTAAATTGAAATAATTATTGCTAACTAATTATGACAATGATCAGCTGGATAGTGAAGATTATTTAATTCTTATCTAATTACAAAGTATCAAATGATTTTAAGAAACAGGAAGCAACATGAAATTATGAACTTTTTAATAACTAAAGAATTATAACTGTTGTCTCATATAATCTTTTAAAGAACAGATTTAATAGGTCACAATGACAGTGTCCTGTGGAGTTACTGAGAACATTAATTTTTTTTAACAAAGACTGACTAATCATACTAGTTCTAGTGTGTAGAAAAGCCTAAGTTATTGGCAAATCCATTGAGAAATGTAATCTAAATTGATTGAGTGTTTCCATTTAAGAATAACTGGACAATTCTTTTGTGTATTTTATACATAATACTTTTCTCTATATCTTTTACCAGTAGCTCAATTAAGGATTTGAATCTACAATAGGCTTATGAAACACCACCTATCAATGATTTGTAGAGAGCTATGACTAAATATGTATTTATATCCACAAAGTAGATGAGGGAAAGAACCTCAGGGGAACATTCTGCATTCTAACTACATGAGCTGTTGACCTTTTGACTGGCACATTAATTGGCTCCAGTATTTGTTTCACAAATTTACACAAATACTCTTGGGGAACAGGAATTAAGATATTTTTCATGAATTCAGGAATTAATTTTTAAAAAAGTGCATTTTTATACAGAAAACAAATTGTGAGTATTCAAACTTATTTCTATTTTGAAATCTTATGCATAGTTTGGAAACAATAGTACAGATAATTATTCAACAGTCTAGAATGATAGAATATATACATACATACACACACACTCCACTTTACATTCACATTTCTAGGATACAATTAAATTCCTTGAACTCTTCCATTAGTAAGCCAACTCTTACTCAAAGAAAGCAAATTAGCTTTCAGAAAAGCTTCAGATTTAACATTGCCCACCTGTTTACTTCAACTAAATGGTAAGGCAAATGACAATTGCAGAAATAAAACTGACAAATAATAATCTCAGCTGTACACACATATCTGAATATAAACCAAATTCAATGCAAGAAACAAATATACATTTAACCCTTTATAATCTGTAATGGCATGCAGCAATTAATAGCTACTATACAATACCTATACTAAATTTGAAGTATATTGTAAATGAAAGTGGAGAGTGATGCATAAATTTCATACAAACATGAAACTACATTTATGCAACTACAGAATAAAAAAAACTTAACATATGTGAAGAAGTTTCAACTGAGAATCAAAACTAGCTTTGAACAAGCAGTCAAAATCGACTATTGCCATACAATCTAAGGCCTAAATCATTCAGAAATTGCCTTTATAGCTACACATGGAAAGTTCCTATCCAGAGAACAAATCTAGATAAGGTTCATTAAAGACTGGCAGCAGTTGCCTATGCAGCAAGCCCCTTCCTCTTTCTACACCACTGATGTTGTACAAGGGAACAAACAAGGGCTGATAGAGCTTTGCATCAGTGTCATCACAGGTAAAGTAAGAACAAAGAGCTAGAACAAATACCACAAGGCATTTAATTCCATCCTGCAAATTCACCATCCTGGGCTGGTACTATATTTTATCAAGCTCAGAATGTGGAGCTTGAACAAATTACCACAAAAGAAGTTTGTCCAATGCTCTCATGATTCTGCCCAATCCACACCATCTTACAATAAATGCATATAAAGTATATATACAAAAAGATAATCATAATTTTATGTGCTGACTTAGTAGCAGCACTTTTTAAGTATTCAACATTGGGTTTCCTCAAAGAAAGAGTTGATGCCAATGGCAACAGGAAAAATACTATCCCAGATGTGAGAGCAGTATTCCTTTATAGGCCTCACTTGAACTTTGTATCTGCAGTAATCTAAGAAATAACATTCAAATGAATTTTAATTTAAGCAATCAAACTAACCTCAATTCCTCTTCTCTAAAATAAAAATGAACAAAATTCTTTAGTTGATGTTTGGCTCTGTGTTTCATAGTTTTTGATTCATTCTACAAGTTCTTTGCATAAAGTCGTTTTAGACTATATTTACCATGACATTTTCATAATTATAATCAAGGGTATGACTATATCATGGATTTGTCACATGTAGATGTGAATGCATAGCAAAAGTATATGCTTGATCATAACAAAACAACATCCCATTGTAAAAATAAAACAAAAACTTGTCCAATTTAACATAATTCTTCCACACTAGCAAACATGTCATTTCATTTATTTTTTCCCCAAATATATGAGCATCTAAACACTAGATCCAATGCATACACACAATCACAAAACAAAGAATTTCACAGAAAAAAATAAGAATAATTTATATCTACAATGCCTTGGTCCGCTTGGTTTAAATGATGAATGGAAATGCGGTCCATGAGAAATGGAAATACTGCCAAATGATAA
>JAOPUL010005855.1:56012954-56032858 GCA_027564515.1 Octopus rubescens | reverse complement strand
ATGTTAAAGAATGATGATGATGATGATACACACACACACACACACACACACACACACACACACACACACATATATATATCACTGTACTGATTAGACTATTGGAGATTGTTGTACATTGCTGGTTACAATGCATTTCCTCATGTTGTTGTAGCTTTCAAATGACACCACCCTGCTGGCTAGATAGTCAGGCCAATATGTGCATGTGCATATATATATATAGGGTTCATCAGTTTTTGTTTTGAGGACACCTCTTTCAACAGCTCTAACTTTCTTCTAACTTATTGTTTTTCCCTTACTTTTCAGATAAATAAAGTCAGGCATCTGGTTGATTCATCAAATGAAAAGGCACACTGTAATCGTTACCTTCAAAGTGCAGCATACTGATACAGAGATAGCTCACTTCCTGAAAAATTGTCCGATCCTTTGTTGTCAAAGTTCGAAAGGAGTTATTTGAGCATCATTGTCATCATCCTCATTATCATCTTCATCATCATCTTCATTGGTGGCATGTGTTGTCGTTATCATTGTCATTAACATAATCATCATCATCACCATCATCATCATCATTATTAGAAGTTTAACACTTTAGTATTCAAATTTCTCCGTCAAATGTAATGCTTATTTATACACATCATTTTGAATTAGTCATGCATTATCTTATAACTTTGAGATTTCCATGATGTGACTTTGAAAATAATATTGTAGGGTAGGTGTAAGAGGCTGGGGTTTGAATATAAAGGAGGTAGAATATTTAGGCTGGATACGGCTGGTTTGAATGCTAAAGGGTCAAATCGTTTTTGTTTTCCCATGCAGGCTCATGTTGAAGTGGTCTACTACCCATACCATATCACCATTAGGGATTGGTTTCTCTTCTACTGTGCTACAGTCACTGACCTAAGATCTGATCCTATCACTTCCTTCCTCCCACATCTTCCAACTTCCTATTCTGTAGCTATTCTTCATTGACACTCACCTCATATATCCTTTAAACCCAGTGAGTATCATTTGTTTATCTCATATATCCACAAAGAGTGCAGTCATCCTTAGATTCTTTCCCCTCAGCTTTCCATGCATGCCAACTTTGTAATTAAATTTCTAACTATCTTGGTGCTACTTATCAAGCATTGACATATTCCAGCAAGTATTGGAGTTTTGAAATTTCTGATACTTACAACCTTTGTTAGCAACCTTGTTCAACTCCTACTTGTATATTGAATCCCTCTATAAATTTGCTGACAGTCTTCATCTATTTACAACACATTCATTCAACAGTTTGAAATGCTCTTATAGGCTAGTCATCTACATCTTGCTTCCACACCTGACAGCAACAAACTTTCTTCTAATGATGGCTGATCTCTCCAGTAGTGTTGCTAAAGGTGGGGGAAGTTCACCCTGAGCAATACTATTTTGGGAGTGGCACTTTTGGGTCTGCTGTTTTAGCCTGTATTGGCTTGTGGACCCAGAGACCGGTGGGGATAAACTCAAAAGCTGCCTCGGGTTGCACAAATTTCAGCTATAATACTGAATCGTCCAGAGAGCTATTGTACCAGATCTATGATGGATTTCCTTCAAACCACCAGTTGCTGGAGGAGGGGCACTTTTCCTGGCTGCCTTGTTTAGCCAGCTGTTTATGGAGGAATATTTTTTTGTCCTCCAATAAATTCAAGTGCTATATGTTTTGTATAAGCCATCCTGATGTCTCAGATGACGAGACAAGTGAGACTCAACATGGATTCCTTCATCTGTTAGAAATAACAGTCAAATGTTGCAAAAATTACACCTTACTATCTTGATAGGAATGGAAGGAATAGAAGAAAGGAAGTAGGAAGAAATGATATTATGAAAGTTTCAAGAGAAGCAAAACAACATGAAGATAAGAAGCATGAAGTTTTCTGAATCCCAATATGTATGAATTTCTCTTCATATCAATCTGGGTGTTATTGTTGTTGTTTTTGTTTAAAATCTTAGCCAACATTGATTAAGGTTGTCTATAACAATGGCACACTACTAACCTAGACTATCCAATGTTTTATTTAGACTAAGACAATGTAACCTTTCTAAAATGGTAGCAGGCTATCATATGAATAAAATTTGGCTGCTATTTTTAACAGATCGAATTACCAATTAGATACTATTGTACGGGAAGCGAGATTAAGACACCCACGAACATAGAGCGAGCTTAGAAGGTCCGGTGCCGGTGACACATTAAAAACACCCAGCACACACTGTAAATGTGGTTGGCGGTAGGAAGGGCATCCAGCTGTAGAAACCAAGCCAAATCTGCCAGCCCCGGTCAAACCGTCCAACCCATGCTTGCATGGAAAAACGGACGTTAAAGGATGATGATGATGAAGACAGGAGACCTTTCTTATTCTATGTTCCAAAGTTGAAAACTTGAAACTAATCTAGCTAATTTAACCCTTTAGCATTCAGATTATCTTGTCAAATTTAATGCTTATTTATTCTCATTGTTTTGAAGTAATCATATGTTATCTCATAGCTTTGAGAGTTCGATGATGTGATTGCATACTTTTAGAATGAGATTGTAGGGTATGTGTAAGAGGCCAGATTTGGCCACTTTGAACATAAAACGGGTAGAATAAATAGGGTTGGATATGGCCTGTTTAAATGCTAAAGGGTGAAATGTATTCTGTAGATTGAAAACCTAACCTACTGAAAATTCCAAAGTTATTATTTGGGAACAATTTCTTTGACAATGATTTTTTGTGGTAGAACATCATCTACTCGACTAGTTCACGTCAACTACCACCTTCATATTTATTCTAAATCATCATACTGAAGACAATAGTTGTGTTTAACATCATCATCATCCTTTAACGTCCGTTTTCCATGCTAACCCTAAGTTCAACTTCAGGCACCACTCCAATTATCTGTAATCAACTAATTTGTTATATTCATTTCTAGCTAACACACAACAAACCACAGTTATTTAGTCAAGAAATCAAATAGCATTTGAAATCTTTAAGCAATTAAGTGCAGTTAAATCCTCACCTACTTAATATATCCTGAAGTTTTTCAAGTTGCCTTAGGGCAGCTGATATTGAAGTAGATAACTTTATAATCCACGTCTACAACATGAATATTATGTTATTTTATTTATTTGTTCAGATAAAAGACATGTAGTGAGAGAAGGGGCGGCACAGGTCCTGGGATGGGGAGGGGGTATTCAGTCATGCCTCGCGGTGGCGTTGCCACGGAGAATGGCCAGCAACTCACTGCAGTAGCCACTTCATCTCGTGGGGGCTCATTTCTCCAGCGGGCCGCAGCAGACCCAATATGGCGGAGGAAGGCTGTGGTTCGAGGACCCAGGACACCAGATGTCTTGATGCCTACCAGTACAAACTGGTAGTGGCCGGCCAGGTTCCTGTACTTACGGACCTTCCTCTCCTTTGCGTTGCAGGCTGCGACACCAGGGTTTGCGGCAGAAGCAGAGAGGTTGGTGCTGGAGAACGTATCACAGCATGTCGTGTCCCAGATTAAGGGATCTGCCTCCCTCAAATGGGAAGAGGGTTATCCCGTCTGGGCACTTACTATCCTCGCGGTCGAGATCTGCAGGTTCAAGTTGGGATGGGAAGCCGGCCATGTCAAGACCTCCACCGACACTGTCATTCAAGGCTGCATGTCAGGGGAATTGGCCTGCGCTGGGGCTGCAGGCCGAATACATCCACTTCTGCTCCACAGCAACATTGGTGCGGTTCGCATACACGGAGACCGAGGTGCTGGGGCACCCCGATGTGGGTGCACTCATCGTCTAAAAGGGTACCGGTAGATGAGGAGGGCACCGCATTGAACCAAGCACCACTATTGGGCTGCGAGGCGGAACGGAGGCAGGTGAGGCAGTGCTGGTCGTGTGATGCCTCTAGCCGCTCCAGGGTGAACTTGCCTAGGATGTCGTCACAGTTATGTTGGACATTATTGATCTGGGGGACTGCTAGACCACCCCACCCCAAGTGGCCCAGGCGGCAAGGGCTGGCCGGGTAAATGGTCAACATCCGATTCAACTGACAACCTAATTTATAATTTGCTATTCTTGATATTCAAAGCTGAATTTATTCTTACTGTTCAATAGCTAGTACTTTCATGAAATTTTAATGTTACTGATCTTTCATTATTTGTATCCAAACTGAGGAACAGGAGTGCCTAAACAGTCTTGTATGACATATTCTTAAGGTTAATCAAACAGACCTATGAGTAGAGCAGCTCTAATCTTGATAATCACACCTATATTTCAGACAAAGAACATGTAAAAACTACATCATTCAATGCCCTTTTTTACAGAAGTGTTTGGCTGCTATCTTTAGCAGACCATGTGACTATGTAAGGCTTTTTGTTGGTCCAACTGGCCTACATGTCAAGGAAGTTATATTTAGATCTTATTTTCATTGTGAATTAGAATGTAGCAGGTTTCGCCATACTATCCCATGCTGATTAATATTAATCCTTAAAATTGTATCCAATTTTGCTTCTATCTTTGTTCAATAAGTAACCAATGATCAACCCAGCAATCATATTTCCATTTTCTAACTGCTATATGGCAATCTATGTTTTCCAGGTCCCAAATACAAGCTAAATATATTGGAGTAATTCTACATTTCAATTTGTAGATATAGGCACAATATTGCAAATGTTGATATGGAATTTTTGAGCTGTGGAGTTACAGGGAGTCAGTAAGATCTGACTAGAAGATTATTTAAGCCAAATACTTCTAATCCAAGATAAAAAAAATTTTTAAAAACCTAGCTCATATTAACAAAGTAAATAAAAGCGAACACAATTTCTTTTGGTATTAAACCCAAGCTTGCAACTAAATTTTAGAAACATAATTACTTAATCACTAATAATTAAGGCAAAACGTCAAGATCTAACATTCATCATCAGTTAGTCACTTTAAATCTCAAATCAAACAGAGAAACTTCAATCTTCATACTGTAGCAATTCTAACCTCTAAGATATTGGACAAAATCCAAGTAACTACTACTTGCATCAAAGAATTTTGCAACTGATTTTAGTTTCTATATAGTTTTTGCACTGTTTATTACATTACTTTGGCTACAGTACCAACAAAATTCTCCCTGTTTCATTGTTTTAAAAGTAAACCAAATTTTAAAGTGTCAGGATTTCTCAAATATCACTCATCTCAACACCATTTGTTCTTTTGAACAATTAAAAGATTAATATCTTCATTATCTCTTCATTTTGGCTACTAAATAGAGGCTTGAACTGTTTTTCCATAATACATTACAAAGAAAAATGGAACAATAATATTAAAAGCAACCTGATGTTTTAACATGAATTCATTAAAGCCAAACTTTGACCTGTGACTTCACACTAATGTTCATCTTCATAAAACTTCTATAGAAATTATTTCTTTCTCTTAACTAGATTTAAATAGTAGATTGAACACTATTGGATATCTTTTTAGAAGAGAGTAAGGGAAAAGTGAATTGTCAAGAAAATTGGATAGTTGAAACAATGCTATTAATTAGGAGATATCAGTTTTATTATTATTTAAGCAAAAGATCGAACTTAAATATTCTGAGTAAATGTTGAAGCGGTAACATGCTGATATGGTAGAAATGTTATCAGCTGAACAGACATTTTAATTAGAAAGTAGATATCAATCCAACATCATAAACAAGCATACTTTTGTTTATTCAATTGGTCTGGAAGAATGGGCTGTGCCCGTGGCATTTGCAAGCCCTTCAAAACCAGTGCAACTGATGCTGTTAAAAGTCTACTTAAACTTTTGCAAACTGATGACTGCAAGAAAGACATGTGAACAAAAAGAATTTCAGAAGGCTAACATATTGAGTGTAATGTTTAGCGCAGGGCTTGGGGAAGGGGTAAGTTTACATAATACAGGTTATAAGAGAAAAGATGAGTAGGATGGAAGTACCAGGGTGAAGGTAGCACAAGACCAGCCAGCTATGAGAAGTAAAGGTCATTGAAGTCGGCCAGAGGTTGGAGTGTTTGTGAGTGACATCATACTAATCAGTTGAATGATCTTTCTCTGGATGAAGCCTAGAATGCCTGTGTATGTGTGTCACAGCAGACCATCCACGTGGGTTTTACTTTGATCGTTACAAAGGATTAGATGATGTTGGGAGATGAAGTATCTTCTGACTGAAGAGAAAATCCAGTCTTTGCAATGTTCAGGATGTGTGTTCACCAAGAGACTCTTAATGATAGTGAAGCATAGTATTTGAAGTGATTTTGAAGGCTCTAGTTGCATAATGCATGTTTAGGTGAGTAAAGTGCAACAACGTTTTCTTTATATGTGTTACAATTGTGTCTTTTTGTTGTTGAAGAAGACAAGGTTGTTAAGAACCCATTGGCAAACCAACCAAACCCTGCAAATACAGCTAAACAATTTACTCCATCTAGGGAAACACTCCAAAATACTTTTGTAGTTGTACTCAACATTCAGATTATCTGGAAAACACTACACAAACATTAAGAGAAAAACAACCAGGAAATTATCTGGAATGTCTTAGGCAGCATTTTAAACTGTGCTAAGAACATCCAATGTAGCCTTATGTTACAGCAAGACAGACCACATCATGTACTGTCTGGCCACTTACATCTCAGAAGGACATGGAACAATGCATCAAGTTGGTGTAGTGTATATCAACTGGATCACAAATGTAATAATGGAGATGTGAGAGAGACCATACAAAACAACAAATCACTTGATGTTTTTGTGGTCTCTGTTCATGGAGTTGATGAGATGTCTAGGTTGCATGTGGATGATGCTTGGATGCAGGTCATGGAAGAACAAAGAGTCCACGAGAGTGGCATTATTGGCAAGAAAGTCTGATGCATAGGGAGAGTGATGTAGCAAAACCAAACCCTGGCTTATACCAATCAGCACAACAATACGATCTGATAGAAAGCCACTGATCTAAGACAATGAGAGATGGGTTGATGCCATAAGTGTTTAGTGTTGACAAGAGATTTGCATATCAGACATAGTTGAAAGCTTGGCTGATACTGAGGACAACATTGCATTAACCAAGCTTCTTTTTTGGCAAGGTACCAAAAGGACCAGCTACAATTGGAGATGCCTAAGAGCTTGAGAGCAGTGCGATGGACACAGTCAATTCAGATGAGTCTTACGCGAATTGTGGTGTTGAGTATGAGCCATACAATTTATAGCAATTTATCCAAGAATTGAAGGTCTTGTTTTTTGCCGAAACTACTGCAGCAGAGGTATGTATAAACCGTTTGTGATGAATTGTGAGTTTTTGTTATGTATGGGATGTAGAGGAACACAATTATGAGAATGATTTCTGATGGGTCAGGGGTAACCTTCATGTACTGCCAAGGATAGCATAGAACTGGTGAAGCTTTGACCAATTAGCTGATTTCAAATGTCAAAGTTTGGGAGGTTGGTGGGGGTGTAGTGAGTGGGTGTACAGTTGTGATTTGGCAATTGTCAGATGAAGCAGCAGAAGCATAGATGGTGATTGTCTGGTACAAAAGTGATCAAAGATTATTTGGAATGTCTATGTGGCAAGTTTGTAGGGAAAGGGACTAATCGAAGTAGAGAGTTAAGGGTTATAACAGATTTGGTTTCTGCATTGGCAACATCAGCATGGGATGAGTGTCAAAACCAAGAAGAGGTGTAGATATTTAAGTTATTAAGGACAATGACTTCAGAAAGGGACATGGTTGAAGATTTGCTGGTGATGCAATAAGTTCAGAGAGTGGTAACCAAAGTAGATGTATTTGAAATAGCAGGGGAAGGAAACTTTGAACATGTAACTGAAAGTATTTGTTGCTGACATCCTGGTAAGGAAAGTGAGTGGCAGTGATAGTGGAATCTTCGTGAGAATGCTCAAACACCACCTTTCGGAGTAAAGTTGAAGTAGAGAATGTAACCTAGACAGTAGAGATTGACTATAGATAAAGGTTGAGAGATATGTGTCTGAGAGGGCAATAGGACGCGTGTGGATTTTACGAAAGAGCAATCTATACCAATCCATTTTATCACTAGAAACAAATTGACCCCCCTCCCCTTTTAAAATCATAATTAAAAAAGAATCTGAACACAGACCTTAATCCAGAATCTTAATTCAAAACTATAAGCATAATTTTATTTTTAACATTTCATCTTTAAATAATCAAGAATGGAGACTATGCATTAGAATTAAAAGTTAAATTTCCATCAAATCACACTAATACCGTCTTTGAAAAAAGGACATTAGACAATATAATACTAGAAACACAAAGAGGGATTAGTCATTGCAGAAACGCTTTCGATCAGACGTATGCTCAATCAGAGCAAGTATGGGGCTAAACAACAACCATTAACATTTTCAAATTCTCCAAGCGTACGTATTCATTTGTGAAAACGAAATTTCAGAATTTCTAAACCATCCTCTTAAACCATAATCTGTTATATATTACAAGAAAATCGTATTTATTTATTCCCCTTGTTAATTATTCAACATTACTTCCACATTAAAATTTTGTTCGATAATCATGCAACTTGTGGAAGTTTCTATTTAATTTCTTGAGCATTACAGTATTGATTCAATAAACATTATCCACAATAAACATGTGACTTATCCACAATACACATGTGACTATCATATTTAAACAATCACATCGACGAACCACCTTAGAAAATTAACTCATTTTACGGCAATCTATTTACAATCTTGACTTCCAAAGAACAAGATCAAAGCTCACAACATAACGAAATCGAAGTTTCAACAATGGAAGCTCAAAATGGACTTTGAAGCATTTGACAAATAAATGGCAAAGAGAGAGATCGGGATGAGAACCATTCTTTCTTTTACGCCGAAGATCTAAAATAGAAAGAAATACAAAAAACTGTGGAGTAGATTTCGAAGTTCTGTAGGTCTTGTAATTACTAAATGTTCTAAATTTATATTAGATGTTAATTGGCTATGGATTTGAGGACGGTAATGATTAAAGGGTACAGGGTAAGTGCTATGTAGTTCCTGATACAAGAGACTCCCTGACTTTTCCATTATATTACAACTGGTCGTTAAAACTTAATTGAGAGCAAACAGTTCAGGAAAAAACTGGAATAGTTCCTACAAGTTGGTACAGGTTGTGTCATTCAGGTAAGGGCGAAAATAAAAAGATCTGTAGAGTATATTACGTTTCAAGTATGACATAATAAATTTAAGAAATAGTTAATAACCTAGCGAAAGACATTTGTTTTAGATATAAAAAAAAGACTAACTGTAGAATCGTTTTACTAAAGTCTTTGTTTAACCTATAAACATCCGGCAACAGTATGGAGTTTACTTTATTTCTACCCCACCCCCCATCCCCTACAATTTACATTGTTCCACTTTTGAAAGGGCGGCAAATAGAACCAAAAATAAATTTAATATAACTATCTAAAAGTGAAGAAAAAAGAATTTAAACATCGATTTAAGCGATTACAATTTCACAAATTAATTAGGACGAATAAATATATTCCTGCATTATAACTGAAAAAACTACAGGAAAAAAAATTGTGTGTATATAGAAATATGTATCTATGTATATACGTACATGTATCTATATGCGTGTGTATGAGTATGAAAGACAGCACATGAGAATGTGTAAAGGGAGTTAATTAGGTAGGTGCAATGAAGGTAAGCTATCTTTAGAACTGGTTTCCTCTCAGCTCAATGTCTTATTCTCTCGGTGCAGTCAAAGATAAGGGGGGGGGGGCAATTATACCAGTCATTTACTCCAAACGGCAAATCAATATATAACATCTAGTTAGATTATGTGAATACAAATCAACAGGAGAGACAATGAGAGATATTTTAAGAAAGTGGAGCTAAAAATAAGATTTTTTTTTTTTTAATTTAAGAAAATGGTATACAAGTTTGAAACGACTTTCTCACCTTATTCCACAAGATTCTACTCCTGATGGTGTCTGCATATACAAACAACAATCAGATACCGACAACAGGATGCTGCTTGCTCCTCCTCTTACTTAAAAGTGACGAATCAGTTTTTTAACGTTTCCACTTTATTTATTGTATATTTAGAAACTGAAGCAAGTTTTTGTTTACTCTTTTTTAAATATTAATCTGTTATCACCTGAAATATATTTAAAATATCTTTAGAAGTCATTCCACTTAAGGTGGCATTTACATTATTTATCCTCCATATCACTTTTTCTAGCAAATATTATATATATAATATATATAGCAGCACAGATAAAAGTTTCAGAGAATACCAATGAACCTATCATAGAGAAACATTATAGGGCTGTTGGCTAATTTCTTTTTTAAATATAAACCATAAACACGAAAAATAAATATAACCACAGCAAAAAATAAATAAGAAAGAAATCAACAGCGATTACATATTAAAAATAACGGTCCGGACCAATGAAGAGACATTATGTTGGGATAGAAAAGTGTTGGAAATTATTCAGGCAGAAAGAAATATGCTTACTGGTAAATATCTGCACCATACACAAACAAACAACACACACTAAATCATATATATGTATATATATATGAAAAAATATATATATATATTAGTGCTTTAAAAACGCGATGTTATGATGTAATTCTAACCCAATAGCAGTTGGAGAGGAAGTCGTGAATAGTGGAGCACACCATACTCAAATCTATTGATAGATAGCTGTCGGGCTTTTTTTTTTTCGTTAAATCAACCTGTAATTCTAAATATATTTCGCAAACAATTTTTTTTTTAACATTATCATTGATGTAAATAATTCTCTATGATTCTGATTATCACAACTGAAAAGCTGCATGTTAATGAGTGTATATAAAACCATTTAACTTGTGCAAGAATCACATTTTTGTTTCAGTTGTCTTGTTATAACAAGACATTATTCTCCCCTCCCTTCACACTTTTTCGTTTACCCTGAACATTTAAAATACAAAAGACATTTATTTTAGGACTACTTACTTTGTTTTTAAAAAGGGGGAGAAACAAAGACTAGTTGGAGATAGAAAAAAACTTGTTCCGTATCGTGTATAATTAAGGCTTCTTTCTATAGTCTGTTGTTTATCAATCCGGTCCAACGTATGTATATTGGTTTGTGTATACATAGAAGTGAGTGTATATGTGTGTTGAGTGTGCAAAAGCGTAAATATTGAGATAGAAAGAAAAAAAACGGGGGTGGCAGATATTAGTCTATATGTGAATGTGTCGTTATCTAGCACGGTTATTATTAAAAAAAAAAAAACAAGGTACTCGTTAGATTAAAACAGAAACACTCTACATACTATATATTAAAGTTGTAAGTTATCGGTATGTATATCGAATATAAACGACATACATTGGGGTTTTTTTTCCTTTCGATTTGTAATTTTTTTAAGCGTAGCTACTTTGTTGTCGTTTTCGAATCCCAAGTAGAAGGGGAAAATGATGGATTGTCGGACGGACTCGCTTGCGTTTAAGGATGTAGTGTTGTATGTTTGTTGCTTATGTTTATATCCACAGCGAAGGAAGAATATCTCTTCCGAGATAATGTCGTTTCAGTAGTTTTTGCCGACGTCAAAAAATCTTAGAAGGGCGGTGCAGCAGTGATAGGTGAGGGTAAACTTTCGGAGGTGACGGCTGTAGTAAGAGTAATATCTTCCATAACCGTCTCAACATGGCGGTACTGGCGGTGCTGACGACAGTGATAGGCACTGCGCACGCTCTAACTGTAGTGAACTACATAGAGAGGGGAGAAAACATGACGAAGAGTAGTCGGAGGAGTGTCTGAGAAGAGAAAGATTAGAACAAGAGACAGACGGGGGAGATAGACCAAACGCAGGAATCTATAGAGAGAGAGAGCAACGAAAAGAAACTAATAAACAGAGAGAGAAAGAGAGGGAGAAGCGGAGGTGAAAAAAGAAAAGGGAAAGGAAAATTAGGATAAATACGCATAAAGAAGTACGTAGGGTTTTGAAGTGAGTGACAGAACTAAAGGTGATCGTATAAATACATACTTTCAATTTTGAATATAGAATATATATAAATTTAAGAGAAAAAAGAAGAAATGAGAAAGCAAAACAAAATGTATCATTCCAAAATAGACAGAGTGCCGCCCCCCTCTATAAGCAGAGTGATGTCATCGTTGACCAATCAAATGTTTCCAATGTAAGACTCTTGTTTCTCTTTGGTAAATACAAATACACACGTTACGGTTAAAATGCGGATGGAGATTACGTTTTTAGAAAAAAAAATTGAATTTACTATTAAAATATTTTACATCTAAAAGATTTACACTATATATGAATGGGGAGACGAAAACTTTTTTTTTTTTTTGCTTTCTTAAACGTTTTGTAAATATATCGTAATTATCATTCAAAATAGAGATGAGGGGGGAAAGGAAAACTATTTCTTTAAAGGTGCGACAATAATTTAAACCAATGACAGTTTTATTACTAAAACATTGGAATTTTAGCGTAAGTCAACTGATGGCTTGTGTTAATAATAGTCTTATTTTATCATCTATCTGCCATTATTTTAAGTGTCACTTCAGATGGGACTCTTGCGTTTCATTATTACTAATTAATAATTCTGTTTCGTCATATCTGCTATTTACGACCACACTCCCACATTAATGATTCAATGTCATTTCAAAACTTTACAATTTAACGCTCATCTCCCATGTTCTCTCGTATAATTTCCGTCATGGGAAAAATCCAACATTTTCTGAAAAAGTGCCAATAAATTTACATTAGTGATTCATATACAAAGTATCTATTTTGACTTACTGAAGTAAAGATTTCAGGTTGTTTTGAACGTGTCACTGCGATTTTTGCAACGTTAAGATTCATCTTTCGTCGTTACAATGTGATATAAATATCTCGAAACAAACCATTTCTTTTTTAGATTTTTTTTTATTTATCTCTACATCAGTTGTAAAATATTCACTGTCACATCAAATCTATCTAGCTTCAGGTGACTGCTGCTGTGTAAACATAAACGATGTCCTATCATCTGGCCCCAAATTTATGTCAGAATGCAACATACGATCTGTTAGAGATATTATCTCCACAACAACAATGCAACGTTTACCTTAGAAGACTCTCTCATATTTGGATTATATTCTATGGAGCTAGATAAATAAAATAATTATGAAAAACGACATGCTTCTGTTATCATCACCATCATTATACACGCTTTAATGTTTACCTTTTTTCCGTTGAATTATTTGTATTGATTCTGTACAAGAGTCTTTTTTCAGTTGTACAAACTTTATCTATTTTTTTCTTTTTCACAAGTGTATTTATCGTTCAATTCTAATAACTTGATTTAGAGTCTTTACTGTGTTGGATAATTCTTCTATGATGCGGAGTTTTAGAATGAGCCATTTTCGTCAAAACTCCACATCGAGTCTTGCGTTCTTTTGCAATCCGTGCTTTGATGAATCTTCTCAGCTATTTCTTCGATTCTCGAACTTCCGCATATTCTGATTCTGCCTTGGCAAAACTTAAAATATATCTCACATCGGTGTACAGCATCGCGCATTGAGAGAATTCTTTAAACTTAACTATTACAGAGAGCCAAAGAGGGAGTCTCTACGTGATCGCTCGACCTGTTTGACAGAGCAACCAAATTTCCCTCAAATCATACCCTATCATCTTAAGGAAAGGAGAGAAAACACGTTGGATACTCCAGTCTTAGGTTCTCTACACATTGAGAAAGACTGGAATGACATTGATCATAGATCTACTAGGTCAAAGTTGACCTGGGGTTAAACAACAACAATCTGCAGGTATTAACTTTCATCTACACGAAACGTCCTGATGTGACAAAATTGAACAACGACAAGGTTATCGCCAAACGTGAAGAAAAAAAGTTTGATTAATGTTTCCTTGTTAAAGTTCTGTTTTTTTTTTTCTCTTAAGTATTCTTTCTTCTCATATTTGAGCAGGTTGACTAGGTCTTCAAATATAAGCTTTAGAAGGGTATGTTTTGCCACTGGATGGTTTTTAATATCGAATAATACGAAACTGACAGCTAGTTTCAAGGTAAATCTATTTCCAAAGTCAACGGTTTGCCCAAAGATCAAAGATCTACATGGCAGTGGTTGTAAACCGTACGCCCGTTCATTAAATAAAATTTTAAATTGCAATGCCACAATTTTATTACTATTATATCATCTCATATTTTCTTTTTTTCTTGTTCATAAATTAGAAAGCTTTGTTGTGCTATAAAAATTTATCATCTTACTACACATGTAATAAAACAATATACTTTTACCATATTCTTCTTTATACTGCTGCATATTGAGCATTTTAAAATTAATTTTATAATCATAGATTTAAAAAAAGAAATTTAACAGTTGGAGAAATTCAATTAGAAAATAAGATCAAACTTATTTGGTTATATGTACAGAAATTCTGTAAAACATAAGTAAATGGAGAAATACTTAAATGTTAATAATTGAAGAAATTAATTTCTTTTTACTACCCCAGTTTTTTTATGGGGCTGGTAAAGGGGATTGAATCTCAGCATTACCATTTGTATTAATAATTTTATTGGTCCTGGAGAGATGAAGAATAAGTTAACTGACAGGATTTGAGCTTGAAATAATATAATATAAAAACTAGATAGATATTAAAACTGCAAATTCTAGTTTTTCTTTTTAAAAAAGCCACTGCCCAAAACATTAGAACTCATACTCTCCATAGCATACTAATCTATTCAGATTTGAGAATTTTAAAAACTGATTTTTAGCTAAGGCAGGCCATCATTAGTGTCCTTAGAATCTGGTTTTCATTAGATTTCAAAGCATTTAATTCCATATTCTACTCATTCTGCTGTCTATTTCCCTTAGTAAATGATGGTATTTGACATACAAAAAGTAAATACATTTTGTTCTTGCTGTAACTGCCATACGCTTGCATTCAAAAATATCTAACATGATAGCATATCAAATTTTTGTTAAAATTACAAATTCTAAAATTCACAGAATATTATATACTTGTAAGTAGATAAGATAATGAGAATGAACAACTGAAGTTTATTATAAAAACATTGCTTTGATTAGATAATATACAGAGAAACTCTATATTCAATAACATTTGGTTTTAAGAGCTGAATAGTTTTATAAGAGTTACTATCTTTATTACAGAAGTTATATATTTTTTTCTTTTCTTATAATAACTAAATAGAAAGATGCTTATTTTGAACTATAGATATTTAATATGCTTGCATTTGACTTACAAACTAAAAAGAAAGAATCTTGATAAACACTGTACCACCTATATCTTTGAGTGGAAGATGACTTTTTAGGATAACCTTTTAGGTAGATGAATTACTGCCAGGAAAAATCAATAATTTTTTTATTGCCTGATGCAAAAGGGCAACATCATAAATTTAATGGAGAGAGAGGTGGAACATAGGATCAAATGAGCTGAAATATTAAAAAATTTTAAGTCCAACAGAGTTATTTTGGAAAGATAAAAAAAAGAATGATAACATAGCAAGAATAAATCTTGAGAATTTATCAAACAAGAACTGTACATCCATCTTAATCAAGTACTAACCCAAAGTGAGTATTTAATACTACTAACCCTAGACAGTGAATTGGTAAGAGTTGTTAGAGGATCAGAATGCCTTGTGGTATTTGTTCTGAAACTTGGTGCTCTGAGTACAAATCCTGCTAAGGTCAACTTTGCCTTTCATCCTTTCAGGGTCAATAAAAAAAAGTACCAGTCTCAAGCAGAGAATTGGACACAACTGTAAGAATGTCTGCCTGGATGCCCTGTGGCATTTGTTCTGGCTCTTTGATTCCTCAGTTCAAATTCCTTTGTGACCTACTAAGGTGGTAGACTTAATCCATCACTAAGTTTAACACCATCTGGCTCCTTGAGTGACTTTAACAGAGTCCACTCTTTTGCAAGCATTCAAGCCAGGTCTCTGATTTAAGGATACCTTCCACCCTCCCTCCACCAGTTTGGGAGGACCTATGAAGTGTCATGGGCACTGCCTTTCCTCTTGACTAAAAAAAAGTAAATAAACATCTGGTAAGTTTCATTGAAAAAATAACGAAATTAATATAGAGTTGGAAAAGAAATAGTAGGCCTATTTAATTCGTGTTAGCATTTAAAGTCAAATGCAGAATATCTTTTTCATTCATTTCATTGTGTAAAATAATAAATATCGGGAGTACCTTTCTATAACCCAGTAAATGGCATATGTAAAATTCTGTAATGTTAGAATGTAATATAATGTTCAAGAAATTTACAGACAATGAATGGAGAGAAGGCTCATGACCTTATATTAATTTTAACCCTTTCATACCAGTCCACCTCTAGTTCTATGATATAAAGTCCCTTTTTTGAAGAGATCTAAATTATAATAACCTTCCATCAAAATTTCAAAGTTTGCTTCCCAACCACATGTTTCCGGGTTCAATCCCACTATGTGGCACTTTGGGCAAGTGTCTTCTACTATAGCCTCAGGCTGACCAAAGCTTTGTGAGTGGATTTGGCAGATGGAAACTGAATGAAGCCCTGCATATATCTATATATATATAATAGGTGCAGGCGTGACTGTGTGGTAAGAAGCTTGCATCTCAACCCCATGGTTCCGGGTTCAGTCCCACTGCATGGCACCTTCAGCAAGTGTCTTCTACTATAGCCTCGGGCCGACCAAAGCCTTGTGAGTGGATTTGGTAGACGGAAACTGAAAGAAGCCTGTCGTATATGTATATATATATATATATATATATATATGTGTGTGTGTGTGTGTGTATATATATATCTGTGTGTATGTGTTTGTCCCCCACCACCACTTGACATCCGATGTTGGTTAGTTTACGTCCCCGTAACTTAGCGGTTCGGCAAAAGAGATCGATAGAATAAGTTAGAATAAGTACCAGGCTTGAAGAAATAAGTTCTGGGGTTGATTCGTTCGACTAAAAATTCAAGGTGGTGCCCCAGCATGGCCGCAGTCTTATGACTGAAACAAGATAAATGATATATAATATGTAAGTGTGTGTGTGTGTGTGTGTGTGTTATTGTCTGCTTGCCTTCATATCATATAATAGTTGAAAACAAGTTACATGACTGACATAGCAGAAGGCTGCGTCTTTGAATTACCTTTAAATTATATCCATGACAATAATGTCCATTAATTCTCACCAAGCCTTCATTTAACTTTAGTTAGACATAATAGGGTTAAAAAAAAAGAAAAAGATTGTTTTGTTAGATGTGTTTTATTAATACAAAACATAAAAAATATTGAAAGGAAGAGATGAATCATCTGAACCAACCAATAATTAAACTAGCAAATATATATGAGAAGGGTTAGTATTTGCTCAGAATGAGGAACCCCTCCCCGGACTCTAATCAAGTCCTGGGGATTTGCTGTACTCGCCATGCTAGGCCTGTGGGTTGGTGAGAGTATTTAACCCATACCCGCAGCTAAGTCGATACCATCGACCCCCAGTGGCTTCACTGGTACTTACTTTATCAACCCTGAAAGGATAAGTTCACCTCGGTGGGATTTGAACATAGCATGTAGAATGCAACCGGGAGAAATACTGCTAAGCTTCTCTGCCAACATGCTAACGACTCTGCCAAATCGCCACCTTATATATAATGCTTTCAAAAGGTTTGTAGCTCCTGAAGCTAAGCTTCAGGCTTCATAAATAGTGTTTTAAAGTAGATGAGAGAGAAATCTTCCTGGGGATAGGACATGTTTAGCACAACTGTTTCCTGAAAAAAACTTGGGACTTATTCCTTGCATTCGGGCAAAACAGGCACAGTAATAAAAGGTTAATTATTTAATTTGTTTAGCTCGAGGAGACATTTATAGTTTCTTGACACTAATGAACACTGATGTAACTCGTTATCTGAGACTGAGATAATTGTAAAGATCTTAGCTACTTGACCTAGTTCTCTTGATAATAATAACACAAAACCAATTGAGATTGTTTTAACTTCAAATGGCACAATGGTAAAACTGATAACAAGTGGAAAGTCATTGCAAGTTTATTATGTTATTAGGAATATCAAAGCTTTAGTCAGTTGAAGTAGTTTGTTTGATATGTATTTTATCCACACTAAGAGGAAACGGTAGAGTCACCCTGAGCACAGAGGCATGTAACCAGTCAACATGAGCACAGAGGCATGTAACCAGAAAGTAAAGAGTATAACAAAATAAAACAAGGTAGGTGCAGGTGTGGCTGTGTGGTAAGAAGTTTGCTTTCTAACCACATGGTTCCCGGTTCAGTCCCACTATGGAAACTTGGGCAAGTGATTTCTGTTATAGCTTCAAATCAACCAATATCTTGTGAGTGGATTAGGTAGATAGAAACTGAAAGAAGCCCATTGTGAATTTCTGTGTGTGTATTACTGCCTACTTGCCTTGATAGTTATCAATGAGTATCACCATCATGTAAGCAGTGTCCTTTGTTTCCAATTTTCTGTGATTTCAGGGAAATATTATCTTATTTAGAAGCAATTGAGAGTTGGTGACAGGAAGGGTATCTGACCATAGAAAATCCACCTCACCTAATTCTGTCCAACCCATGTAAGTATGGAAAACTGGACATTAGAATGATGATGATGATGACTTTTGTTTGATGTTTCAATGATCCTGCTATCCCCAGCAATGTGTGGATGTAAATTAAATGCAAAGCTACATAAGGCACTTGTCAACACTTCTGATAAAAGTCTAGGCCTTTCGACCGCGGGGACGGTAAGCGCCCAGATGAGATAACCCTCTTCCCATTCGAGGGAGGCAGATCCCTAATCTGGGATGTGACATGCTGCAACACGTTCTCCAGCACCAACCTTGTGGCTTCTGCTGCAAACTCCGGTGTCGCAGCCCACAACGCAGAGGAGATGAAGGTTTGTAAATACAGGAGCATGGCCAGCCACTATCAGTTTGTGCTGGTAGCCATCGAGACGTCTGGTGTTCTTGGTCCTCGAACTACAGCCTTCCTCCGCCAAGCAAAGTCTGCTGCGGCCCGCCTGAGAAATGAACCCCGTGAAACGGAGTGGCTACTGCAGCGAGTGTTACTGGCCATTCTACATGGCAATGCAACCGCAGTCATTACCGCAGGGCGTGGCTGAATACCCCCCTCCTGGGTCCCGTGCTCCCCCTTCTTTCTCTCTACATTTCTGTTTTTTTCTTTTTTCTTTTTTTTCTTTTCTTTTTATTAATAAAGTGTGAACTATTTTGATATACATACTCAGCTTTATGTATTGATTTATTTTCTTCCCAATTGTAAAACCAAACCTATATAACTGGAAACAATCTGGGCTAGAAAACCTTTGATCAAGGGTCAAGTTAACCGAGGATTAAATAATAATCACTGTCATAAAAAACAGATAAAGCAAACATAAAAAGAAATATATATTTGTGCATCCACTATGTGCAACTAAGGTAGTATTTAATTAAAATAGCCATCTATGTGTCATACTTAATGTACACACACTGTCAAAAGGCCTGTTGCTGCAGTATATGTCCTAAGTCCATCTTCTTGCTCTACGCCACATCATTCATGGCTGTCGACTTCAACTCGAGAACACAGTACGTCTTTCATTGGAGTTTTCGTGGCTACGGTCTTGGACCAGTTGCACGGTTTGCCAGCCCATATGCAGGATGTTTTTACAAGACAGCACTCGTGTGGATGGCCGTTGGTTCACAAAAAGCTCATCCATTTTTTGACAGGTCCTGTTTTCAGTCCTACCAAGCATCCACAACATCCACCTCACCTGACAAGTCAGATGGGGGGAGGGGGTTCATTGCCGACCATCTGACCATGTAACATGTAGTACTGGGTTAACATGGTACCAACAGCAGGATTTTGGTGATCTGACCATTTCCAAAGTTCATAAGAGATGTCATCTCAGGACAAATCCTGCAGTAACTGGCCTATCAAGTGTGTATATATATAAAATATGATACATAAATGG
>JAOPUL010005855.1:55893532-55908110 GCA_027564515.1 Octopus rubescens | reverse complement strand
AGATTCCCTACTCTCTCTCTCATATATATATATATATATATATAGATATATATATATATATATAAGCGGCGTGTGTAAGCTAACACCTTTTATAAAATATTCAAACTCTCCGTACGCATTGAACACTTTTTCCTCAATTTTTTTCTAAAACAATAAAAGCTCGCAAATCCCAGGCACACACACACACACACTACACTACACTTGTTTAGGTTTACAAATGATAAAGGTATAAAGAAAGAATAAACAGTGAAATTAAAGCATGTTGGTATTGGCTCAAGATGAGCATTTCCAGGCGGGAAAGATAAGATAGATTACATGTTACTTGATATAAAAGAATAACAATAAAACTGTGTATAAAATAGAATAAAATAACACATAAAGCAAAGTAAATAGTTAGAGAACTAAGAAACATAATTTTTTTTATTATTATTTTTGCGCTATTAGCATTCTTGCGTCACCGAAGACTTGATGTTTAGATTTCTTTATTCCATAATCCTATTAGTCGCACCCACCCAAGCCTTCCTTTATAATTGGAGCGTAAAAACAGATAATTATTTTTCTTTTAGGGCCTCCGTCGATCAAGCTTGATCTTGTATCTGCACCTATATGCATATATCTGGGGGTGGGGTGGGGGTAGTGGAAGACCAGCAGTTGTACGTGTATACAAATCTCCCTTCTCCAAGATACCAGTGGGGTTGTTACAAAGGAAGACAATCACTATAGTCGCTGGAACTGCTGTTAAAACGCACAGGGATGGAACAGATACCCCCAAGGTAGCCTATCCGACACTCTAAGGGTTCCTCCAATTCACCACCCTGGGTTGGTGTTTTTCCGTATCGATCTCGAAAGGACGAAAATTCGGTCTGAGCAAATACCGCGATGCATTCTATCCAGCACTCTAATGACCCTACTAATCTTGCCAGAATATAATAATGACTGCATTATTATCAGGTACATCTCCTCAAAGATCCATAAAATAACATTAATATGTTATTTCTCATAAGGCGGCGAGCTGGCAAAATCATTATCGCGCCGAGCAAAATGCTTAGCGACATTTCGCCCGTTTTTACGTTCTGAGTTCAAATTCCGTCCAGGTTGACTTTGCCTTTCATCCTTTCGGGGTCGATAAAATAAGTACCATTTGAATACTGAGGTCGATGTGATCGACTTACCCTCTCCTCGAAATTGCTGGCCTTGTGCCAAAATTTGAAACCAATATGTTATTTCTCATATATTGAACATATTCATTGTAGTTTTCTTAATTTTGTGTTAATTTATTGCTTGTGCTTTTAACATAGAAAAGCAATCAAATTTACTCAGTGGCGTAGCTAGTGTGAACCGCCCCATTAAAAAGGATTGCCCGGGGACGGACCTCCATTACATCCACTAGCTACGCTACTGAATTTACCGATTAACTGTTAATTGTAAATTATTATTTTGAATAGTTTTCTGAAATAAAAACTGGCCGATGGTCGAGTTTAGTATTTCACTTACATCATAATCATTGACAAAAGTGAAGTGCTAAACTCAAAGATTGCCCAAACTTTTTCGTTTACATTTTTTTTTAAATACACGTTTCATTCAGTTTTTTAATAATGGATTTCAGAGTTTTATTTTTTGAGCAATGCATAATCTAGGGTTAGTTAGTATGTATTTGGCTCAGCGGTGGTGAGGAGGGGTAAAACTGCATATTTATATGTATTAATAGTTAAGGCGGCAAGCTGGCAGAATCGTCAGCACACCGCACAAAATGCTTAGCGACATTTCTTCTGGTTTTACGTTCTGTGTTCAAATTACGCCGAGGTCGACTTTATCTTTCATCCTTTTGTGGTCGATAAAATAAATATCAGTAGATCATTGGGGGTCGATGTAATCAACTAGCTCCCTCCCCAAAAAAACATTAGGCCTTGCGCCTTATATAGAAAGAAATATTTCAACAGTTAAAACAGCTATCTTTATTGCTACTGTTTGTTTGTCGCTTCAGTTCGGCCCACAATCACCTATGATCAAAACTGACCTATCAACGACCTTTCTGAATTTTTTATTTTCACATATCGTGTATCTATTTTTGTTTTTAGTTTTTTTTTTTAACCCTTTGCCTATCCAAAGCATTTTCATAAGTTTGTCCTAAACGTCCGTGCTTCTTTTCAGACTATTAGTTAGCTCTTGTTTCATACGTCCTGAGTAAGCTTTCCTTTCATAAGTCCCAAGTTATTGTAGTGGTTGAAAAGAAATGGGAATGTGTATCACATATGATGCATGAATGCCAGGGAAATATATCCTGTGTATCACATGTGATAAACCTGGACAGACAAAGTGTTAAGATGGTAAAATGCGAGCTAAGGGAAATTTGGTTGTTTTCAGCACATAGAGGCTCCGTTTTCGTTTAGTATATGCTAAGACTAGCGATTCTTAGGTTTACTTTCACTTTCGTCTATCAATAGCCTGGAGGATTTTGTTTGGCGGCTGGCGAAATTTTTTTTTGTTTATTTGTTTTGGAGGCGATGTCAGTATTTTAGCTTGCAATGAAAATGGACTATTAGAGGCAATCTTTGAGTTAGTTCTTTTGATATTTTCGCTTACAAAACAACAAATTCTAGACGATCTGATAGTCTCTCTGGGGTAAATGTAGTGAATTTATTCAACACAGCATGCTTCCCAACTATATGGTTCCGGGTTCAGTCTCACTGCGTGACACCTTGGGCCAGTGTCTTCTATTCTAGCCCCAGACTGACAAAGCTTTGTGAGTGGATATGGTAAACGAAAACTGAAAGTAGCCCGTCATATGTACACATATATGTGTGTTTGTCCTCCACCACCGCTTAACAACTGGTGTTGGTTTGTTACGTTCCCGTGTCTTAGCAATTCGACAAAAAGAAACCTGATAGAATAAGTGTCAGGCTTTAAAAATAAGTACTGGTTCTCAACCATTTTTTACCTATGGACCCCCATAGCCCCTCGCTGTTTAAAAAACTAGTTTTATTGATACTTCATTCAACATTCCTAATTTGTTTTTCACACATCAACTTGTGTATGTTGAACTATGTAAAACGTCAGAGAAAGACACCTAGTTGTTTCTTCCAATAAATACATAAAAAACAAAGTGTTTTCATGGACTCTTAATATACTACTGTGTGTATCCAATTTACTATTTTGCTTGCGTGGACCCCGGTGGAGAACCACTGGTCTAAACCCTACAAAGTGGTGTCCCACCATGGCTGCAGTCCAATGACTAAAACAAGTAAAAGAAAAGATTAAAGATAGAACACTGAAAAATTAACAACGGTCCTTAATAAATGCAAAATATCCAGTATACACACACACACACACGGACGGACGTGCATGCATGCACATAACTTTACCGACCGCCAAATACAGTGAAAGCGGTGATAATCTAAAGATCGTCTAAGATTTTAAGACTACATTCCCATCCCCATTTAAGTGTTCGACCCAATATTTGTATGTACTCGCTGTTCACTGATCAAATTCCGGTAATCAAATCATTCCTTCTGAATTTGTCTAATGCCGAATCAAAAGGGATCTCGTTCGAAGTCTTATTTTTTCCTTACGTGCATCTCGAGTCGATGAAATAAAGAAGTACCAGTCAAGTAATGGCTTGATATCAACGACTGTTTACTCCCCTTAAATGTGTTGCGTTGTTTCGAAGTTAGAAAATATGGCGCTTTTTCGAGGCTCTTTGAAACTGAAAATGTTTACTACCTCTAAAACAGCGACGCAAAACATTATTGTGCAATCTTTCTGAAACGTTTATCTGGTATCACTGTTTGGAGTGGAGATGAAGTGTGTCAAATTGTTTAGAAGTTTCAGTTGTTTTGTTTTTTTCTTTTGTTGTGCGTGTGTGTGTTTTATATTTTAGTTAGGAAGAAAGGCAGTACCTGTGACCTTTTTACAAATCCTCAAACCGGAGACCGGGTCTGAATGCTTGCAATAGAATGGACCTCACTAAAGGCGTCCAAAGTACCAAGGGGGTTAAACCGGACGACGGATTAAGTCTACCACCTAAATAGTCCACGGCACGATTTGAACTCACGGAGCCAAAACAAATATCGCAAGGCATCAGCTGATAGATTGGTACTTTTTATCAACTCTGAAATGATAAACAGCAAAGTTGACGTCGGTGCAGTTTGTGCAGAGAATCGGAACATACCTCGAGGCATTCTATCCAATTTTCTAACGATCCTGCCAATTTGCCGCCTAACGATTTCTAACAAGTTGAGCGACTGCATAAATTATTCCATTAACATGTTTGTAGGTTTAAATATAAGAATAATTCATTTACTTCTGTTTTCTTATCTTTTTTTCCTTTAGCTGAAATAAAACAATTCAGTTTCTTTCAGTTTCGCAAATAAATATCAATAATAATAGTTTCTATTTAGGCACAACGGCCGCAAGTTTTGAGGGAAGGAGTTTAATCAGTTACATCAATCTCAGTTCTAAGACTGATACTTTGTTTTATCGAGCCTGGGTAGATGAACGGCAAAGTTGGTCAGGGCAGTATTTGAACTCAGAACGTAAAGAACCGTTACTAAATGTTGCAAAACGTTTTGTCCGTCGCTCTAACGCCTAGAATTTGAGGCAACCGGTGACTTGGTACCACCGACTCCAAAGTTTAACTGGTACTTTATTTTATCGATTCTAGGAGGACGAAAGGCAAACTGGACCTCGGCAAGATTTGAACCTTGAACGTAAAGAGCTGAAATAATAATTGCTTCTAATTTAAGCACAAAGCCGGCTGTTTTGAGGAGACCCCCCTAGCATTTGACTGCTGATTTATTTTACGACCCTAGAGGGATGAAATGCAAAGCTAACTTTGGTGGTATTTGAACTTAGAAGATAAAGAGCCATAGCTGAAGCCTGCAAAAACAGTTGGCTCGTCGCTCTAACGCCCTTAACCCTTAAACGGAGGGGGAGGGTAAAAGAAAACATCTATTTTCCTTAAGGGTAATTTTTATACTTATTTTCACTTTGAATAAGTCCAAAAACCATGAAATGATATTTTAACTCTCTTATATTATAAAAACAAAGACAACAGGGCAATAAAATCATTTGAGCATAAATTCTAAAGTATCACTTCCTTCTGTGCTATTTAGAGCATCATTTTCATCATCGTTATCATCATCTACTTCATTTGATGAGGAAGGAAAGTCAGCAAAAAGTTCTGCTGTATAAATCATTCATTTGCGACTTGATCTCGCTCATCGATAAGGGCCGCTTACGCTTAGGCGCATTTGATGAAGAAGACGCTCTGGCGTCAATTGAGAATTGCCGTATCCATATAAAATCTTTGGAACATCAATCAATGATGTCCGCTGTTCTCTAATGAAACATCAATTGATGATGTCTGCCGTTTAAGGGTGAATAATTATTTGGGATAGCTAGTTAGCTGGTACCCTCGATTGCAGTATTTAACTAATACTTTCTTTTATAGACATTGGAAGATAAATTTGACCTCGGAATGATTTGAACTCAGAACATAAAGGTCTCAGACAAATACCGCGACGTAATTTTCTGACGATTCTGCTAACCCACTGCCGTTAATCATATGATAATGGTTCAGCAATAAGAAGTTTAAACAAGTGAACATAATATTGTTATAAAAATAATAGTTTTAAATAATTGAAGGAGACCACCATAATCTACAGCAAATCAAACGAAGAGCACGTCCATGAAATAAACAATTACAGGCATGTTCATGAATAACAATAATAATCCTTTGATATACTTGACCACCACTATGCTTACACACTAGGCGAAATCCACCCGGAAACATGTTATTTGGATAAATAGATCTGGTTGTCTGAAGTGATACTTCTATAACAACCTGCTATCTTTAAGTTAGCGTGCTAGCGCTTGTGTGTGTGTGTGTTATATGCAGGCATAGCCGCGTGGTTAAGAAGTTCATTTCGCAACTACCTGAATCCATGTTCCACCCCATTGCACAGCTCTTTAACAGAATTATATACATACAATTGTTCTAAACCTTGGGTTGAGAGAAAGTTAGTTTGACGTATATGTTGCCGAAGCCCATCGTATATATGCATATGTATGTATGTCTGTGTAAAAATACAATCCCAAAACCGAAGAAGGTACAAACATGAGCGAAGAAGGAAAGAAAAGGAGGGGGGGGATAGAAAAAAAGAAAAAACATCAATTCAGTGCCTCAGTTGGTCGCACATCACAAGGTTCAACAAGCCAACATGCTCGCGGCATTGCCAAGGGCGAGGCTAAGGCTTTGGAACAGCCAAGCACCCTCACGAGCATCACCTGACACCTTGGTTAGGCGAGCTGCCAACGATGACAAGAACTTCGCTGTTAGCGGCCCAGCCCCTCCAAACATCTCAAACACCACAGGCTGATAGAAATGGTTCACTGACAGGTCCTGATACTTAAGGGCTTTGTTCTGTTCGGCTATGGAAGCAGTGACTCTCCTATTTACTGCACCATCCAGTATGTAGGAGGGAACAAAAGAGTCACAGACTGTGGTGTCCCAGATGAGGCACCTACCTCTTACCCAGGGACAAAGGGTAAGACCATCTGGTTTCTTCCCATCACTTCTGGATAATCTTGCTGGCTCCTGAACTGAGGGGATATTAACCTGAGCCAGAGCCCGCTTAATGATTAAGTTTAGTTCGGTGTGACGAGTGAAACGACCAGCATTTAGGCGGCAAGACAAACCGTGAAGGCATGTAGAGTTGAGAGGTCTACCACAGTGACATCTCAGTCCCCCACAGACGTCAGCTACCACTTTGAGTGCAATGGAGATGCAGAACTCACCCAGACTGAGCAGACCACTAATGTTAGCCACAGGCAGAGCATCAATCCAGTCCCTTGAGAATTTTGTACTTGCAGAAAGTAGGCGACACCTTGAAAATTGATCAGATTGATCAAAGAGGGAGTTGAAGGTAGCACCAGAGTGCAGGTTGTCCCATACTCTCTGCTTCCGTCTATCCTCAGCTGTAACAGGAACTAACAAACCCAGTTCTCTCCATTGTAATAGAGCTTCAGCCATCTCCGTTGGAACTAGTCCATGTTGGAAAGGAGAGGATGTTGCCTACCAAAGGGGAGCATGCATGGATGGAGGAAAGAGATAGAGATGAGCACTTAAGCAAACCTAGACCCCAAACCATTTGGCCAAAGCAGCCTGGTCATGGGACTCTGGAGAAAGTCTGACATTGACCAGGCATTCGAGTTTCTTGAAGATTAGGTCGTCAAAGCATTGGAGTGATGACGACATCACTCCAATATAAGAGGGACTAACTCTGAGAAAATACAATAACTTAGGAATCGACACGTAATTCCTATGTATAAAAAACCCTTGGTGGGGGCTCAACTGCTTCAATGTTTTTTAGTAGTTGCTCAAGGTTAGCCATCTTGGATCGAAAGATGGACTCAAAAGCTTGGTCAGTAATTGGGGTTCCAAGAGAGCACCACACTGATGAAGGAGGAACTGCGATAGAGGGAAAGGGTTTGTAAACAAGTTCAGACTGCTGATGTGAAGCTGGATGGTCGAGGATCCAGAGCTAGCATTTGAAACTGCTGACGCTAAGGCTCCTACGACCAAGTTCGTCAATCATTGACCCCCCCCCCTACAGGTATCATCAAGATACCAGACATTCAAGTTCAGATTAACTCCCATCTTGGTAACGTCGTCAATATCCAGTGCAAACAGAGCAGGTCCAAGCGGGCCACTCTGTTGGACTCCAGAGGCAGATGGGATGAGGTGGTCACCAAAGGAGAGGTAGGAGGGCTCCCGATAAGCTTGCCAAGAAAAGTGATAGAGCTGTCGGGCATTCTCTCTTACTGCACGGAGGACGACATCCCGACTGATGGAATTGAAGGCGACCATAAAAACGATGACACCCTAATATTTCATAACAGGAGACAGAAAATTAGTTGCCCATTACGATGCACGATTGTATTATTGAATAAACTTATGAATTTAGAATATTTGCTTGGTGTGCAGTCAAGCGTAGCGCACCCGGTAATATATACTCTTAGTTGCAAAATTTTTTATCATGTTTGCTGTCAGGACTAATCTGGGGCCAAATAATGACAAAAACATAAGAACAACTATATTTCCAAATAACAACGGTATATTTTTCGCATCATTCATGTATAGAACATAGAAAACAGAAACAGAAATTATCTTATAGTAAATTGTTTCGTTATTTAAATCAAAGTTGTGCCTCCTGTTCAGGCTTATGAAATTAACAAAATTAAATACATTTTAAAAATTGATTATATGTAAACAAACTATTTCTTATAAATGATAATGTTTTTGCTTCAATTAATTAAAATATACTTCATCAATTGGCTATGTAATTAATTAGCAGTCTGACCGAGGATGTTTTAAGTATTGTGTCAAAATCTTAAGGGACTATTGAGGAAGTTTTATACTTTTGGGCTTTTAGATCTAAAAAATATATTAAACAAAAAGAAAGAGATACAAGGAAATTCTTCTTAACTAGAAATTATTGGAAGAATTTTTCGGAAGCGTAAAACAATTTTCGATCGTCTGTATGTTTTTTAAAACTTAAATTGACCGCATTTAAAATTTTGTGGATATGATGTTTAAGAATTAGCGTTGAGGACTGAGGTAGTTTTTAAGAAACAATGATTGTATATCGATAAGAAAGGCAAACAAGCATATTATTTATGTATTTACGGGGACGATGTCCCACGTTTGTGACAACTCACCTGGTGTAATTTAAACCATTGATATAATCAAAACAATTAGTAAGTCGTTTAAAACATTAGGAATGGAGCGAAAAGCTACTGGAAGGGAAGATGATCACTGTAAGAGAGAGAGAGAGAGAGAGAGGGAGAGAGAGATGACTGTTTCTTTGATGGTCAAAACCACTGGAGTGGCTCTACGATTTTACCTAGGGTTATATCCTGCGTGGGGATCGATAGTAAGTAGGTCGTATATTATATTCGGCTCTACGCCTTGACAGACGGTCTACGCGTAGGTAGTAGTAGAAGTATTTAATTGAGGATCGATGCCATGGGACTATATATATATGTCTGTCTCTCTTGCCTTTTGGTCCCAGTATAAAAGTAATAAAATCAGTTTACAATAACAATGATAAGAGAACGAGATCAAAACAAAGAAATCACAGATGGAAAGAGAGAAATAAAAAGAGATAGATAAAGAGACGGAGGAAGGGGGTTACGGAAGTACATGAGGAAAAGGGAGAGAATATACATGTAGTCGTAGTAGGAGGGAGGTTAAGGAGATGAATGAGAAGTGAATATAGAAGAAGTACTAGTAGTAGTAGTAAGAGGAAGAAAATTAAGGAAATTGATATAGAGAAGGGAGAGAATAAAGTATAAAAGGTGGCCACGCTAACCGGAAGTCTACTCCCCACCCTGTTGACGCCAGTAGCGTGTGACGTCATTGTCCAAGATGGCCCACTGAGATGTTTCAGTTAATAACAGCAGCTGTTAATGTTGTTATTATTTAATCATGTAGCAACACTTTTCTGGAGAGGATTAACATTGAAACAAACTCCTTCCAATAAGGTATGTCATATTATTATTCATATAATTCATCTTTCCATCCTGTTTTTTTTTCTTGTCATTATTCTGGGGTTTTTTGTTGTATTAAAAAGAAAAAAAAAAATCTCTCCTGCTGTTCTGGTTTAGCCCCATCTCTTCCAGATTAGTCCCATATAAGACCTATATTATCAAAATGGGTCCAATCTTTTAACTTGTCATTTTTGTACGTTTTTTTTCCCCCAGGTAGCTTATCAAAAGCTACAATAACTAATACACCTCTTTTTTAATACGGTAAGAGATTTGGCTGCAATTTCTAGCTTCGAACGACTACGTATACCCTCCCTCATTAGCTTAACTCAGCTGTCTGTTATACATACATACATACATACATACATACATACATGCATACACACATATCGCTCATCTTTGATTCTAGATTATATTAATCCATTTCCTTTTAATTGTTTCACTGTTCGTAGGAAATACCCAGAGATTTAAATTGAATTATGTTGATGTAGAAGAGAAACACTAGCATTGTAGATACCTTCCTTTAGAATTTTCTTTTTCTATAGAAATAGGTCCTACATGAAACGTTAGCTTTCTTTTCACACTTTTCCTCTCTCATTCGTTTAATTGAGTCTTGCCAACTCTGACCACCATAAATTAAACTCCCTGAATTCTAATGTTATATACACGCACACGACCTCCGGTTCTAACAGAAGGAACCACATAGATATGATATGCTGGAACCCCTGAATGTCTACAAACATTCTAAAGCATCGTGATTTATCCGTTATAAAATTTCCTATAAAACGGTAATTTAATTGGTCTTAATTATCACTGGCTAATAAATTATCATTTACATTAAACGTGTGCGATCCCCGAATGTCTACAAAAATTCGAAGGTGTGCTGTTTTTATGACTATAAATATAAAAGAGAACGGTAATTTACTCTGTTTAATTAATGTTAGTCATTTATATAAAATTGATTATTCATTTGTTAATTAGGTGACTGTAGCATGTTTTTACGTTGTCCCTTTAGTTTTGTAGTGGGGGTCGTTATTTACGTACAGATACGACAACTTATGTATAAAAAATGTGTGCAAGAGAGAGAGACGTTACTAGAATCCGGGGAGTCCGTGCTCGTATGTGCTTAAACCTCCAGATGTACTTGTGTGTATATGCTTGTCTTGTTTCTCTATCTTTCTAACTATACACACCTCTTTGGTCTATATTTCTGTACCTAACTACCTGACTGCTTCATCTGTCAAGCTCTCTGAACGGCCCTGCTCATCTCCTGCCTCTTGTCGACTACGACATAATCTTCTCGAAATTCGCGTGATTTAAATATGATCATTACTGTTTGTCTAGTTTGATGGATACATTCTTTAATTTTGTAATGGTTTATACTCAGTACCTATGCACACACAAACATGCTTTAAAATAATTATCTAGTAAGATTATAATTAGTTTTTAAAACTCTAAATCCATTATTATTATTACTTATCTGATTCGTGCCCAAAACTTACTTTTTCCTGCTACTCTCACCACTTCATATTTAAACTTTGAAATAATTTGAAATTCACTTAAGCTTCATGACAACACGTTGTTGTCTAACACCCACGTTAAAGATGATCGAGCAATCCTATGGTTAAATGCGTTCCAGATGAACCCATCCTGTTGATTTTGAGGGGCAATGTCTCAGCGAAACTTTGCCCTGACTACATCGCCCAGTGTAACCTTCATCAAGTGTTATTTTGAGGGCGATTTGACTGCTATTTCTAGCAGGTTGAGCGACCACGTAGTTTCTCCTCGTTGACCTGTTTTTTGTTGAATTTCTCTTTGCTCTCTATTCAATAAATGAAAGAATCTATCGTATTCAAATTTCGCAGGGACCGACATTACATTTCAAATGATTCCTGGTCGATAAAAGTTACCAATCGTGTTAGCAGAAACAACCTTTTTTGAACCACAAACGTGAAAAAGTTATCTGCTAACGAAGGGCGCCTGTATGTAGTCGCTAAACCTACAACATGGAGCTATTAAATCTCTTAACACGGAGGACACATTGCACTATATAGTTTTAGATACACAAAGGTTGTTAAACCCAAATTTCTTTGGTGTTAAATGGGTAAGAGATAAATTACTTCCTGGGTAAAATTTAGCTTTTTTTTCGACTGCATGCCATCGAAATACTCAACGAAATAAACTCGCCATCGATCACATCTATCGATCCAAGACACTTTCTCTATAACCACTATACCTTTTTTGTGTATATCTAAGACTACATTATGTAATGTGTCTTAACCTTTTTCTTACTATGGTAGGGTGTGATCTGAGGTAAATTTGGTTGCTATTTCTTGTAGGGCAGCAACCCACGTAGAAGTTTCCAAGTTTACTAAGCATCAAGTAACACATACCTCAAGTAACACATACCTCGAGGAAAACGCCTGCATCCTCTCCCATCCTTGTGACAATGTCAAAAATCAATGTTGCGAAACAGTGCAGTCTGTAGAATACTAACTGATCGATTTAGTTAATTATGGCTGTGTGGGTAAGAAACTCGCTTTGCAACCGCATGGTTTCGAGTTCAGTCCCATTGTGCCTCACCTCGGGCAAGTCTCCTACTACAGTCTCAGGCTGACCAATGCTTTGTCAGTGATTTTGGAAGACGGAAACTGTGTGGCAGTCTGTCCATGTTATAGTTATGTGTCTGTGTTTCTTCCCACGCAGCTTGACAACCAGTATTGGTTTGTTTATGTCCCCGTAAATCAGCGGTTCAGTAAAAGAGTCTGATAGAATAGATATCCGACTTTAATTTGTTTTTAAAAAAGAGTGCTGGAGTCGATTTGTTCAACTAAACCCTTCAAGACTGGTCTAATGACAGAAACAAGTAAAAGATAAGAGAAAATAGATATCCTTAATGTATGATCAAATGGAGGCTCATTTGACATTGTCCTTTTAGTGTGTTAGAAATAGCAGCCAAACCACACCCTGTCGTCTCCTTGATACATTGTGTGTGAAACCTGGTTGTCACAGCTGGAATAACTAAGCGATCTGAGCTGACATGAGGTGAAACAACTGAATATATTAAAACCAATTCTAATATCTTTTACTTGTTTCAGCCATTAGACTGGCCATACTGGGGCACCACTTTGAAGAATCTTAGTTGCACAAATCGACTCCAGTACTTAATTCTTTTTTTAAAACCAGATACTTACTCTATCGGTCACTTTTGTCAAACTGCTAAATTACGGAGATGTAAACACACACACACACATATATATATATATATACACAGCGGGCTTCATTCAGTTTCCGTCTACCAAAGCCACTCGCATGGTTTTTGTCGGCCCAAGGCTATAGTAGAAGCCACTTGCTCAAGGTGCCATGCAGTGGGACTGAACCTGGAACCATGTGGTTGGGAAGCAAACTTCTTACCTTACAAGGAAAAAGGTTGTCAGTGATTTTGGAGTTTCGACTTTGAAGGCAAGTTAAAAGGGTTCAAATCACTGTCAACCTATTCTTTGTAAAATTTAATGTTTTCTACTAAAAAGTATTGAGTAATCCTTCAGTTTAATCTTAAATCGGTTTTATAACTTGACTTAAAAACAAACAAATATATATAGATTTACTAGTCAAATTTCCCATTTTGGGCTATTTTCTAATGCAATCTGCTGATTTTTGGAAAATTTTGTACTAAATTTTATGAATTTCTTTCGGCAACCTTGAGCCATTTACACAATTCTCACATTCTCTTTCTCCTCTCTCTCTCTCTCTCCCTCCCTCCCTCCCCCTCTCTCTCTCTCAGAGGTTTGGAGATTATTTCACTTTTCATGGCAAGTCAATCTTTGAACTCAAATGGCATTTACAGGCCAACCTGCTAGAACCAGTAGCTAAATCTTACCTTGCAATGCTTCTGGGAATCAGGGCTAGCCTGAAGCTAAACAGTAGGCTGAGGGTGCCTCTCAATCTACTAGATCTGTTAGAAGTAACAGCATTATCTCTTTAAAATCATACCTTACAATGAAAAAAAAACAAAACAAACATTGCATAATCCTGGATATACTTTCTGAAAAATTAAAATTGATGAGATGGTCATGACTGTAATGCCATTGATCAGACGTATACTCAGTCAGGACTGACCAATGGCTAAACAGCTATACCATTTAATAACAAATATCTATTGATTCTCTTGTATCAGCAGTATGTCTGTGGTGTTCTATTTAGTGAAACACCTTATATTAATTCTGATGGCCATTGTGTGTGTGTGAGAGAGAGAGAGAGAGAGAGATTCTATCCTGACTGAAGTTGTAACAGAACAACTGCACATCTCTGCTGTTATTTGCTTATTCTGTTATGACCAGGTTTATTAGTATAAGGCTTTTTCTTTTTAGTTTTTATTTTGTCTATCGATTATGTGACACATGCATGAATTAAAAGACAGATCTATTTAGATATGTCATTACATGACAAGTGAAACATTGTAGAGTCATGAAAGTCATTAAATGAAAATCATCCAAACATATTGTTCATGGAATGAAACAGTTGAGCTTGGCTATTTAAATGCTGGTGATTTGGCACAGCTGACTGTTTTGGTGACAGTACTGTTTGGCTCTGGAAGCAAACATGCATGCATATGCAGAAATCTACACTTACAAACAGAGGGAGAGAGAGACATTGCAATTTATTAATTGAACTTGATTGACAAATACTTTCCCCTCTTCTCATACATAGAAATATGCTCAAATACATAGAGGGAGAGAATGTGAAAAAAGTTTAGATGTCTGATGTCAAATAAGTCTGCAATTAAGTCAATGATCCCAAAACAATAGTGCCAGAATGGCTGTGCCAAAATTTCAATCTTATTGTTTGACCCATCAGGAGAACCACTATGTAGTTGCCTGACTTGCTAGAATTAGCAAAATTTCCCTCAAATCAAACCCCACAAAAGACATTGTGTGTGTGTGTGTGTGTGTGTGTAAAGTATACACCTTAGGGAAGTCATGAAGCTTCCATTTATCTGGAGATATGTTGTATAATGTCCAATTATTCTATA
>JAOPUL010005855.1:55838407-55863501 GCA_027564515.1 Octopus rubescens | reverse complement strand
CTTCCGGGGTCGATAAAGTGAGTACCAGTTACGAACTGGGGTCGATAACATCAACTACTCCCCTCCCCCAAAATTCCTGGCCTTCGTGCCCATTATAGAATGGAATATTTCTATCAACTCTGGTCTTAAACTGCACGTTTCTAGAAATGACTTAGCAAAATATGTTTGTTGTTTTATCAGCACTTATACTGGCTTTCAGCTTGAGTTTTGTTTGTCATGTTGGCTGTAACTCACACTATCTGTAGTTGAACAATTTGTCAGAGTAGTCTGTTTGTACATTCCCATACTGTCAAGGGCACATGGCCTAGTGTTAGGGTGTTACACTCATGATCATGAGATCGTGATTTCAATTCTTACACGGGGTGGTGCATTGTGTTCTTGAGCAAAACACCTCATCTCGCATTGCTCTACAATCACTTCAACACCTGACATGTGGTACACCCTGCACCTGTTCAGGCAATGTCGACTTGATGGAGGGAGTGAGCTAATGTACAGCACAAACATTAGATCACTAAACAAATCATTTGTGCAGGTTGATCAGCAAGAAACTGCAGAACCACCTTTCTCGGACTACAAAAGTCTACCATCCTATTTCCATTCTAGCTATTGGTAGACAAATAGGTAGAATAGTCTGTTTTATATATTTCCACACTAGCGATGGTTGGTTAAAGTGACAGAATAATTTATTGAATATCTTTTGCAATCTCTGTTTATATAAATTACACATGACATAGGTGCATGCAAAGCTGTGTAGTTAAGAAACTTGCTTTGCAACCATATGGTTTTCAGTTCGATCTCACTACATGGCACCTTGGGCGAAGTTTCTGCTGCTGCAGCCCTGAGCTGACCAATGCCATATGAGTGAATTTGGTAGACAGAAACTGTGTGGAAGCCCCTGTCGCATATACATGTCTGTTTGTGTATGTCCCTCACCACCTCTTGACAGCCAGTGTTGGTTTGTTCACATCCCTGTACCTTAGCAGACTTGGCAAAAGAGACCAACAGAATAAGTATCAGACTTAAAAAATTAAGTACTGAGGTCAAAATATTTAACAATAAATAAGTTGTAATAATGAAGTTAAACCAAATAGTGATATTTTGAAATCATTTACTGAGGAAGGTCTTGCGTAATGGATGCATTTCTTATTATATATTACGCAGACCTGAAATGTACATATTAAATGATTTCAAAATATCACTATTTGGTTTGATTTCATTATTACAACTTTAATATACTAATTGGTATTTAGCCATATTAGCTGATGATTTAGTCATCAAAATCTATATATATATATATATATATATATTGACAAACTTATCACCTTATCTAGTCCGTGGGGCAAAAGCATTATCCCTTGTTGATATAAAAATAGAGAATGTATCTTTTTAACAGGTTAGAGTATTTTGACTCTGATTTCTAGCAACACCGGCACTCCCTGAGTGTTCTTAAATCATAATTCATGATAATTAAGTTTCCTTTTTGATATCTGTATTGCAGCCTATAAGCCTAAGTGGTCTATTAATTTATATATATATATATATATATATATATATATACATATACACACACACGAAGGACTTCTTTCATTTTCTGTCTACCAGATCCAATCACAAGGCTTTTAAAACAATTAGTGAAAGCATAATACATATTGCCAAATCATACTCGCTTGTTAATGATGGCTATGTTATGCATACATAGAAGATGTTAAAGTTGGATGTATATGAAACTTGTGTATAAAAAATTATAGAAGTATGAGTGGTTGTGTCATTTGTAAGGAAGTATGTGCGTGTACTTGTATGCATATGTATATGTGTTTCAAAGTGACTGTGAGTAAATCATTAATGTAGGTCAATGATGTAATTAAAGAATGGTTGTTAACCACGAAGTAAGTCAGTTAAGGAAGAATAATAGTGTAGTTATATAAGATTACATTTCAGGCGTTTAAGCTTTTACTGATAATTAACAAAAATTCAGATCTATTCAAGCATAGCAAGAAAGATTACTTGAAGATTTCTATTCTATTCTAGGTGCAGGCTTGGCTGTGTGGTTAAGAAGCTCGCTTTGCAACCAAATGGTTTTGGGTTCTCTCCCACTGTGTGGCACCTTGGGCAAATGTCTTATACTATAGCTCCAGGTCAACCAATGCTTTGTGAATGAATTTGGTAGACAGAGACTGTGTAAAAACCTATTATATATATATATATTACTAGAATGAAGGACAACTCAGAATAATGAAACTAAGACATTTAAAATTCCACAAACAAGCATAACAAATATGCATTCCCATCATCAGCTGTCAAACGGATATCACTATAGTTTCGACACCTTGTTACACTTTGGAATATATATATTTCAAGGGGTGACAAGTTCAAAAGAAACTATATAGAATAAAGAACTCAAAGATCAGTCTGAGAGTGAATAAAATATTTAATCCGCAATTGTTTGTCGGACAAAATATATTTTGTTTCACCTATAGCTCTGCAGAAACATATATTTATGTGTGTGCATGTATGTATACACATGTGTGTGTGTTTTTGTGTTGTGCTTGTCTCTACCACTGCTTGGTAACTGGTATTGGTTTGTTTATGTCCCCATAACTTAGTGGTTTAGTGGTTCAGCGAAAAAGACTGATAGAATAAATACCAGACTTGAAAAAAAAATGTATTGGGACTGATTTGTTTGAACAAAACCCTTCAAGGTGATGGCCCAGCATGGCTGCAGTCTAATGCCTGAAACAAGTAAAAGACAAAAGATAAATGATTTAGTTTTATGTGTACTTTGAGATCTACTGTTCTAACAAAAGAAAAAAAATAATAATTTCATGTTATCTGGAATGTTTATAAATTCTTATGTCATCAATTCTCGTCAATTCCTGATGATAAGAATAAATTTCTAAAATGGATAGCAAAATTTGAAGGATTACTTTTGGTCAATAGTAAAATGCCTGTCATGCCCACAGGTAGCTTTCGACTTTTTCTATCAAAAAGGGTTTTTCAACCTAATATCTACATGTTATTATTTATAGTTTTATGTTAAGGCCTCAACTTGGCAGAACTGTTATGACACCAGGCAAAATGCTTAGCAGAATTTCATCCATCTTTACAGTGTGAGTTCAAATCCTGCCGAGGTTGACTTTGCCATTCATCCTTTTGGGGTCAATAAAATAAGTACCAGTTGAACACTGGGGTTGAAGTAATTAACTTACCCCTCCCCCGAAATTGTTGGCCTTGTGCCAAAATTTGAAGCCATTATTTATAGTTTTATCCTAATGCAACAGCCTCGCTGAATCAGGCAAAATACTTAGCGGCATTTTCTCCGTCTTTATGTTCTGAGTTCAAATTCTGCTGAGGTCAACTTTGTCTTTCATCCTTTCGGGGATTGATAAAATAAGTACCAGTCAAATACTGGGGTTGATGTAATCAACTTGCCCCTCCCCTCAAAAACTGCTGGCTCTGCCAAAAATTGAAACCATTATTTATACCTTTATATGTGCTTCGAGATACACTGTTCCAGAAAAATAATTTTCAAAAGAACATGAGTTCTCTTGAAAATTTACTAAATTCTTATGACATCAATTATTATATTTTTTTCTATTTATTTTAGAATAGCAGGATCTGACAATTGGAAAGATGTAATTCCTGCAATACGTTCACCAGCGATGTACAAAATTACTTTCACTCTATCATCCCATCCTGCTGATACATTCCTTAACCTTGATGTGAGAATAACCCCATATTTTTTTTTTATATTCAGTTTGCTAAACAATTTGAATATGTACCACTTGGAACGTGGCTAGCTCCCTGGTTCACCAGCTCTGGTCAAACCGTCCAACCCATGCCAGCATGGAAAACGAACGTTAAAAGAAGATGAGATGATGATGATGATTCTCATTCACTCACCTCTTAACCTGCTCTTCTCTTCTTTCCTCCCTTCCCTCCTTTCTTCCTTTCTTAATGATTCCTTTCTTTTTTGTTTTTCTTTCACTTTTCTCTCTCTCTTTCTTTTTTCTGTTCATCTATCATCTCTTTTTCTTCTGTTTTCACTCTTCACTGTGCATTTTCTTTTTTTTTTTTCCTGGTTTATATATGCATATAAGTGTGTGTGTGTGTGTGTGTGTGTGTGTGTGTAGATTATGAAGTTGATTACATAATTCCTGTTTCCTTGTCATTCATTAATGTGTGTGTATTTGTTTGTCCCCTACCACCACTTGAGATCTGGTGTTGGTGTGTTTACATCCCCATAACTTAGCAGTTTGGCAAAAGGGACTGATAAAATATGTACCAGGCTTAAAAAAAAAAGTACTGGGGTTGATTCGTTCAACTAAACATTCTTCAAGGCAGTGCCCTAGCATGGCCACAGTCCAATGACCAAAACAAATAAAAGGAATAAAAGAAAATGTCCCTCCTCTCTCTCTTCTTTCTTGACTCGCTTTAACATATATCTTGATTGCATGATTCTGTTTTATATTTTCAGGGTTGGGTGAAAGGTATTGTTATAGTGAATGGCTTTAATCTTGGCCGTTACTGGAACATTGGACCACAGAAGACTTTATATTTGCCAGCACCACTTTTAGAGATTGGCCTCAATGTTGTAAGTTGAAACTCTGAGATTCCACTAATTACTGCTTTGTTATTTAGTTTTGATGTATCTTGGGAGAGACATTATCAAGAGTATGCTTGGCTTGTTTTGTCTTTTTTAAATCTCATACCATCAATACACGTGCTCCTGGCTTGCATTTCAATTGAGTTACTGAACGGATAGATGTAAACACACGATTGACATACGATAAGTTGAAATTTACTCCTCTTTTCCTCTCTTATTTGTCCCAGTTTATGCTTTATTCAACGGGAAAATGTGTTTCTAAATGCAACCTCCACTCTACACTGAATGAAATTCGTCTCCCTCTGCCTCTCACCACCACCATTATGAAGGAGTTTCGAGCACATGCTCACGGAGCTCAGCTCTGTGTCTGTACATAGGTTATCTATTCCCCACCAGCAGTGTAGGAGTGTGCGCACACGCCACCTGGTCTGCCCCTGATCTATATGCACGTCTGTCCCCTGACCTTGTGTCTGTCTGGTCCCGGTGCTTTTGTCCATCTGTGCCTGGCCCCTGTGTCTGTCTGGTCCCGGCCCCTGTGTCCCCCAGTCCCCGGTCCTTGTGTCTGTAAGTCCCCTGTCCTGATATCCGTCAGTCCCCTGTCCCTGGCCTGTATGTCTGTCCATGGTCTACATGTCCGTCTAACTACCAATCACCTGTGTGCCAGTGCCACATAAAAAGCACTCATGAAGGTGCAACGTAAAAGCACTAGTGCTAAGAGTCCAATGCCGGCGGCATGTTAAAAGCACCCAGCACACGCTGTAATGTGGTTAGCATTAGGAAGGGCATCCAGCCATAGAAACCAAGCCAAATCAGACTGGAACATGGTACAGCCCCTGACTTGCCAGCTCCGATCAAACCGTCCAACCCATACCAGCATGGAAAACGGACGTTAAAGGAGAACGATGATGATGATAGAGAGGGCATGTCATTGATGAGGTTGTGAATGGTAACATAAGGACTCTGATGAACCTAGCTGATTGAATGATTAGTCAAATAATTGATTAGTTTATTAGTTAAATGACTAACTTGTTGACTAATAATTATAATAAAAGAAAGGAAGAAAAAAAAACAGTGCATGTGTTTCATCATCATCATCATTTAGCATCCATTTTCCATGCTGGCATGGGTTAGACGGTTTGACTGAAGATTGGCAAGCCAGGGAGCTGCACCAGACTCCAGTCCGTTTGGCATGGTTTCTATGGCTGGATGCCCTTCCTAACACTAACCACTCCAGAGAGTGTACTGGGTGCCTTTAACGTGTTACCGGCATGGGTGTTTTTAACGTGTCATCGTTTATTATTGACATAATGACCCTCCCAAGATACAACAAAGTCTATTTCAATGCATGATTTCACATCAAGAATCTTGCAAACCAAATACAAAAAGGAAATGATTTAGTTTATTATTCTTCATCAAATGTCTCACCAAATAATCAATCAATACCTTCAATGTGGAACTTTTAGTATGGAAGATTTCTCATCTGAAAAATTCTAATTCCCATCACCACCACTGCTGCCACTGCCATTATTATTATTAATATCATCCATCATCAATACGGCAAACTGGCAGAATCGTTAGCACGCCGGGCAAAATGGTAAGCAGCATTTTGTCCATCTTTACGTTGATTTAAAAATTCCATCGAGGTCGACTTTGCCTTTCATCCTTTTGGGGTTGATAAAATAAGTACCAGTTGAACACTGGGGTCAATGTAATCGACTTACACCTGCCCCTAAAATTGATGGCCTTGTGCCAAACTTTGAAAGCAATATATTGTAGTTGTAGGGCACAAACAAAGCTTGCACTTACCTCAAGATGCAATCGGTGTCAGATCACAGGTACTGGCCAACACACTGCACTGTAGTACTCCACATGGCCTCTCGCCCAAGAACTACTACTGGCCAATGCCTGCCAAACACACACACATCCAATGCTGACCACTGCCCAAGGAAAAAAGGCTCCCTTTACCCTGTGGTTGCTTGAAATGACATCACTTGCCCTAGCTTCTAGTCCCCTTCATTCCACAGTTTCTTGAAGTGACATCATTTCCCTTACTCGCTTTTGTTTTCCTAACACCACTTGTCCCCTTGATCTAAAAATCACTGCGCCTCTATTCCGTTTCGAAATCCTCCATCCACCTGGGGTGGTGGTGACGTTCCCTTTGAGACCTTTGCAGGGTCATGCAGACGACCTCTTCCTCCACTTCGTCAGCAGTGGTGCCAACCACCCTCCACACGTCCAAGATGTGATGCGGCATTCCATCTACCAATATGTTGTTTCAGGTACTGATTGCAGTTACCCTTCCTTTGTCCCACTGTGATATGCACTGAGCATTAGAGGTTTCACCCACACTTCATCTCTGATCTCTACAGATGCAACCCCTTCCACATCTGGCTGCTGTGGCACCACACTCGGGTGTCTCCATTTGTACCGGAATGTGGCTCTTTGTGGGATTGATTCTTCCATTTGCCCTACCCTGGGTGACATGTTATACCAGAAGACTGCCTCCATAAGGGAGATTCGTCTTCTCTCAGCCATAGATTTGATTGTATAATGGTGTTGTTCCACTATCCCGTTTCCACTGGTCCTATACGCCGCTCTGAAGAAACGTCTGTTGTTCCATCTTTTGAGCATCTCCCTCAGCTGCTCTGAATGAAAAGCTGTGTTATTGTCCATCAACAGCTCGTCTACTGGCCCCTTTCCAAGAATACTGCATTTAGCAATTCTGCGATTTCAGCCGTAGTCTCTGCCCTAATCTCTCTCCATACTGCTAATCACCCTGGTTCACAGTCGACCATTGAAGGGTATACCCTTCCCCGATAGTGCATCACATCTCACATCTATTGCTAGTCTCTTCCAGTCCTCCTCTACTCGAATCATTCCCATTTCATACACACTTGGTGCGGGGTCGATGGACTGACACCTGTCACAGCTCCCAACTACCTTCTGAACGCTCTCCCTGGTGACATCGAGGTCGACTGTCCTGGCCAAAAACAACATCCTGTTGACCCCCATATGGTGCATGTTGTGCAGTTTCCTCAGTTCCGGGGCCCTCCAGCCAACAAGCTGCAGCCACCTCTGTCGTTTCCAACCAGTGCTTCTTTACTCTGGTTAGAATGTCTGCCTTATTCTTCTCCAAAGACATGATGACTACATGCAGCTTCAGGCTGAACTCGGTCGCTAGCTACATCAGAATTCCCAGGCATCGCTTAATCACCATTTCTGTGGCCCCTTTTGTGCGGATTCTTTTCTGGCTGGTGATCACCAATGCCACCCACCCCTGCACTGAGGCAGAATCAGTCTGAATCTCGACAGTTTGCAGTCCCCATCTCATCTCTAGGTTTTTACCCTTTAACACTGCATCCAGTTTGGCTACATTAATTTGGTTGTAGTCATCCTTCTTCTGTAGCCATGCTGCATCTTCCACCTCGACACCTCCTATTTCCAGAATCAATCCCAATGCTATACTACTTGTGTCACACCATATGATCCTTTTTTTTTTTGTATCCGGCACATGCCAGCTGCCCTTCACCGGATCTTCCACTTGCTCTCTCTCCAGGAAATCTTGCATCATTGCAATGGTCTTTTCTCCCATCTTATTGCCCCAGTTCACACCTTCGGCTTGCCTTTTGATATAGCTACATGCTGTTTGGAGCCTTCCATGACAGGGCAGTGTCCCATCAGCTTCCTGCACATCAAGAAAAGCCCTCATCTATTCATATGATTCAGGTCCAGGTTCTCGTTTCCTCTGCAAAACACAAGCCTACCCGCTTTATCTCTATCGAGCCTGAGCCCCAGCACCATGCCTCCTTCTATAGCCTCTGGTGGTGTTGTCGTTAATCCGAACCTTCGAAGATGGTTCACAATTTTCTCTGCCGATGCTACACTCTCATCTACCAGGATGTCATCGATATATGAGCTGGTAGCCTGCTCCACTTTGGCCTGTTTTCCCAAAACCACCTTGGGAACTTTCACCATAATCTTTGGCACTGATCTCAGGCCAAACCCCAGCCGAGTTAGACAGTACGTTCTGCCCTTGTACCTCACTAGCTGGTACCTCCACATCTTCTAAGACACGTGGAGCTGCAGATAGGCCGACTTGAGGTTGACGATTTTTGTCACTCCTGTGATTCGCCTCCACTCCCACAGGGAACCCCCACATACATCCTCAGTTTCACCACCCATATGGCAGGACACGTGCTCATTCAACTCTCAAAAGTCAAGCACCACTCGAATTTTTTTCTTTGTCAGCTGAACTACAGTCATCAGTAGCAGCACACCGCACGTCGCCCCTTCACTTCGTGGTATAAAGATGGCCTCCTCTATCGATCTGTCCACCTCTTTCTTGAACCTAATCCTGGCTTCTCCTTTCAGGGTGTGCTCATAGCAACCCATCCTGTTTCTCAGTGTGTGTGTGTGTGTGTGGGGGGGGTTCTTCTTTCCAGAAGTACTCTACTGTCCATCTTTCGCTGTCAAACTCAGCACGGAAGTCCTCATTTTCAATTGCGCCTATGATATCCCCTCTCCCTGATGGTAACCTGTTGCTGCTACAGTCTGCATCCTCCGCTCCACGCTCACAGCATGTGGCACACCAGTCACCAAATTTCACTCCTGTCCACCAGCCGTCACACTGCCCAAACGCATGATGGCGTCCATGCCGACTACTACGTTGACGCCATCCACCACCTCATCAACGACAATCACCTGCAGCTTCAACACTGATCCATGTTCCTCCAGTTTGACTTCGCTGATGCCCCTGCACCTAACTTCCCTACCATCCATTGTAGTGAGGCTGGTGTTTCCTCCCCAGCTCTCCACCATTCACTAGGGTCATTGTGCAACCCGTATCCACAAGGGCTCATGCTTCCCTTGCCCCCACCAGGATCTTTATCACAGGTAACAAATGAAGGTGCACCTTCAATCGGCCATGGGGGAAACTAGCAGCGCAGTAATTCCCCTCTCCTCATTTCCCTGATTACAGTAGTGCACTATATGCCCGGTAACACACCACCACAGGTTTCGACTCTGTGCAGTCCTTGACCATATACAGACCCTGACACCAAAAGTCCCTTAGCCGCCCGTCTCGCCATGTTCCTATCATCGCTGGTTGCTGCCTGCCTCTTTGCCCTACCTACATCCACCGTCACTGTTGCTGCTACCTCGTGTGAGTTGTTTTGGTTCAACACTCGTTTTTACCACCATTTATCCTACTGACACCATGTTGAGGTCCGACATCTCCTGCAATTGTATGGAAATGTGATCAAGGAATCTGGTCACAAATGCCAACTTCACTGTCCACTCCCTTGCTGCTCCGGTAAACTCTGCTAGCCCCACCAACCTCCTGCTCTCACTTACATAGTTGTTTACTTGCTGGCCCGTCCATCTCGCTTTCCCAAGTTAGCTATACACTTTAAATGGCCCTTCTGTATACGCATTTTTGAGATGTTCTTCGATCTTCTCCACCTTCACCTGATCCGCCTCGTCCATTTCTAAATATAGGTTTAGGGTGCTACCTCCTAGGTACAGAGGCATAAGGCTAGCAACATCTTCAATACCCTGCAGTCCACCATAAGTTTCACCTTCTTTACCCAGGCCACCACATCACCTTCTCCAGCAAATGGTCTCAATATGTTGCTATCAATTCTGTAGCCATTGCGTGTGTCAGCAGTAGGAATGCAGGAGTGTGAAACAAATAATAACAACAACAAGATTTTTAAAAAAAACTCGTATATCTTCACAGTGCCAAAATAGCTTGTAGTTGTAAGGAACAAACGAAGCTTGCACTTACCTCGAGATGCAATCAGCATCAGATCACTGGTACCGGCCAACAAACTGCACTGTAGTACACCATGTGGCCTCTCACCCAAGAACTGCTACCAATCGATGCCTACCAAACACACACGTCCAATGCTGACCACTGCCCCGAAGTAAAAAGTCTCGCTTTACCCTGCTGCTACTTGAACTGATGTCACTTGCCCTAGTTTCCAGTCCCCTTCATTCCACAGCTTCTTGAAGCGATGTCATTTCCTTTACTCACTTTCGTTTTCCCTACACCACATATATAGTGTGCAATAGTTCAGCTGATGATGATGATTCAATTTTTGATTCTTCTAAAACATTGTTCAAACTACAAAAATTTGTTGACTAAGGGGGACTAAGGGATACTAAGGGGCTAACATTAAAAAAAAAAATATTTATTACAATTTTTCTCTTTTTCTTTGTTTTCTTTTTTATGTCTTGAAAAATCTATGTTTTTTTTGTTGAATTACAAAATTTTGTCCAAATTGATCAGAATTTGTGTGATGCTTATAGAAGTCCTAGATGATTGCCTGGTTTGCTTTATGTATATTACTGACAGTGTGCACAATCTCTACCAGTGGTTCTCAACCATTTTTTGCCTATGGACTCCTTTGATCCCTATTTTACTCGGGTGGACCCTCATAGCCATTCGATGTCTAAAAACTTATATTTTGATGATTAAATATTATTAGGAATTGTATAAAAAATGTTTTGAATATTTTGTGTATTGTAGAAGTATAACCAGTTTATAGCACATAAATTTTAACAACAAAATCTTATATGGACCCTGGTTGAGAACCACTGCTCTACACTGTAGTTGCAAAAGTTTGTAAGAGTTATGAACTTCTTGATCATTTTAAAGCTTATAGGAACTAGCGAGCATTTAACTTTTAGAGGTCCAGTGAAGTAGAGTACCGTCGACAAAGTCTTAGATGTAGAACAAATAGCAATGACCTTATAAACATATTAGAAAATAAAATAAAAGTGAATAAAATTATATTTATTTTAATGGATATCTAATAAGATGTAATTAAATGTGTGTTTATATATAATATATATATTCAGGGTTTCTCCTAACTCATGTGTGCAAAACTGATTAGTAAAATTGGCAGAAATGGATCTGTAATACTGTATTCTGTAAATATTAATATACCCATTCTATTGACAAATAGTCAAGTATTTGCTTTTCTGATTTATGGATTTTTAGATGACTATATGTATGTATGTACGTATGTACATACACATGCATGTATGTATGTGTACACACAAATATATACAGGCATCTCCTCTGTTATGGAAATGCTTCATTCCTGGAAATCTTTCCATAATGTGGAATTCTGTAAAGTAAAATCTATTTTCTAATTGACTTCTGTGTTACAAATAAAGATGCATTGCAATGGAACTTTTTCATGACAGAAAAAACATAATACAATCACTTTTATGCATGAAAATTATAATTTCCAAGCACATATAGTACAGTTTTATGTCCCTAAAAACATATAAAGAGAAATACATTAGGAAATATATATGAATACAGTAATATCATAGTAGGATATGTACTCACCACAAAAAGAAGTTGTCTGCTTTGTGAAGAGAGCTGGCACACTGGGAGGTACTGTGCAGGATGAGGTGCACTATTTTCTGCTCTATTAACAACAAAATGCTTTAGGGGTGAAGAACTTATCCAGAGTTGTTTGGCACTTATGGTGTACCACCTCTTTGTACAGCTCATTGTAGAAACTGTACTCAGTGTGAACTCCTTTTGTAATGTTTATGCTATGTTCCTGATTAGTATCATTATCAGCAGACCTTCTGCTGTAAGTATTAAATCATCAACCAAATACTTTGCAGTCAATTAAAGTGGAGAGAATAGAACTTCTACCCTCTTCTTGCTCTGCAGTTTGCCTGTGATGGTATTTTATTTCTGCTGTAGCTTGTATTACCATAAGCAATGTTGTCTGGGAAAAAGTAACCCACCTTAACATTGTGTATGTTAAAAAGTTAGTGATAATGATGTGTGTTGGGGAAATGTTGCCTAATTCATGATAAAAAGTTCCTGGCTCTATTTATAGAGACATCTAGGTTTAATAGAGGTATAAACTAGGATATTTTCCTCTGCCTAACTCTCTTCTTTAGAGGTGAGCAGGGAAATTGTCCTTGTATAGTGACTTCTTACTAAATTCCTTGTTGTGAATTACAGCACTCTCAAAGATGTCTGTATCTGTGGATAAGTTATTCTATTGACACTGGCCACTAAAATTGTTATCAATTCTGGGAGTGGTTGAAATTCTTATGAATATACAATCTTCTCATTAGGCTTTCTGTAGGTACAGTATTTATTTGTCTTTAGGTCTAAAATAATGTCCAAGATGTTGACTATATATAGGTTGGCAGTGATAGTTATATTTAAGCCAAACTCCTTGAACATTCTTATATTGATCCATAATGTGGTCATTCATATTGCATGAAAAAGCCAAACCATCATCTCTATACAAGCCTGAACTGGAAATTGGGGAATGTATGCTTCTTGAGGGTGTCCAGATTTAATAACCCAATGACATATGTTGAGTACTCTTTTCTTTTGTTTGTACACCTGCCTATCTTTTTATCTGTCTGTTTATTAATCAATCAATCTCTCTCTCTCTCTCTCTCTGTACATGTAACATGCTAGCATGGGGTTGGGTGTGTCACTACACTCAGAGTCAACATATTTGGTGGTACTGCTCACCTACTCAGTTTGGAGGAACCTATCCAACCCCATCTCACATATGCGTTTCATTTTTGGCTGGGTTTCTATGTTTGGACGCTCTTCCTAACACCAACTACTGGGTTACATTTTACATGACACAAGTATTAAGGAAGCGTCATTTCCTCCACGAGACCTCTCAACATCACAACTCTGTTTACCCGCTAATTTTGTTACAGAGTGATAAACATGAGCAATAGAGGCGAATAAACATGAGCAATAGAGATGAACAAAAGGCATGAATGGAATTAATAAGCCATAATAGAAGTACACAGTATTCTGAGATATGTATGTTCATTCAGGATAACATGACCAATAGGATAAAGTGATGGTAGAAGAAGAACTAGGATGTATGAATGAAAAGAAATAAGAGTATGAAGGCTGATGTAGTGAACTGAGAGATGACTGGAGGAGAAGTGAAGGTAGAGTGTATGGGGAACAATAGCTCCAATGTGATCTCTTATACAAAAGCCTCAAGATGGGCATATGTATACACACACATACATAAATACACACACACATACACACACATATATATATATATATTCAAATGAGATGTCAATAAGACATAACAGGCACAATAGTCAAATTCCCAAAAGGAATGCAAAAAGTTTACCACGCAAATTGTGGTGTGAGGGTGTCACAAGGGCGCCAGTATTGCTAGAAAACGGAGTCAAACTCCCCGTTCCATGCATGGGTTAAACCATCCAACTCATGCCAGCATGGAAAACAGACATTAAATGATGATGATGATGATATATATGCTTCACTTCTATTACAAACTCCATAAAAATTCTAAACTAAAGTATCCTGACATAAAACCATCATTCTAGAATGAGAAGCAAAACTATCAATGTATTTATCAAGTAAGTGACAAGGAAGTAAGACAACAATGAAAGAACATAAACACACACTATATAGGAATGAAATAGCTCATCCTTAGCTGTCTGATTGGATATCTTCATTGTTTTGATACCAAAGATAGCAACTTCATCCAATGGTATCAACAATACCAATCATCATCATAATTTTAATGGCCATTTTCCTATGTTTACATGGATCAGATGGAATTTGTTGAGACAAATTCTCTAAGACTAGATGCTCTTCCTGCTACCACAAAATATACTTGCTCCCAAGCATGGTAATATTTCCTCATGGCCAGCCATGTTTTCACAGAAGATTGGGAAGGAATGACACTCATTTACAACTATCCCATATCGTCAAGACAAGGCGGCACAAATACTTACATATACACCCATAAATATATATAAATATGATTGGTTTCTATCTACCAAATCCACTCATAAGGTTTTGGTCCTAGTTTTCTATCCTGTCAAATTAGCCCTACATAAATGATTTACTGGCATAAACTAACAGCACCACAATACCCTCTATCAAGTGAGGACCATAGATAATTTCGTCACTACTGTTTAAAATGTTTAAGTATTACATTTAAACTTGATGTTTATGACAAAAGCACCCTACTTCCCTGCAAGAATATGAATATATAGTAAGATGGTAGACCTTAAGGCTTATGTTGCTTCAAATGTTAGTGTGAGCTCTTATGTTGTGCCATTTTTTGTTTCTTATCTCAAAAGTATGTGTGCAAATAATGCTTAATAAATTAGTATAATTATTGATTACTACATTATTTTAGACAAATGACCATGTAGGGATTCAAACCCCAACCGCAAGATATTCAATTAGGGCTCACAAGTAAGCCACCACAGTTTCATGTGATTGATCTATAAATTGACCAATCAATGTGAAGCTGTGCCATGATATAGTTCCTTGGATGATCTAAAATTCACCCCCTTTTTCCCCTATAAAAACCATTTTGCACCTAACACAGCCTCGAGCATTCATGTAGACCACCTTGGGCACTCAAAGAACACAGACTGCTAAGACCAGAGCACTTTGGGTACTCAGACAGACCAGACCATCTTGAGCAAGAAACGACTTCGGACATTCATACACAATGTACTACATCTAACCTTCTACAAGACACAGCGCGGTTCTCTCCTCCCAGTCAGCGATTATATTATCAGCATCTTTCTTTTGCAAACAGTTAATGCATTAAAAGTTCATGAGTTACTTCAATTATTATATATGCAGTCACACGATGATGGTCTTCAATAATGCAATATACATCCAACAAGCAATCTCCATAACAATGGTGACAAAGCAACCTTATGGCAACCTTTTGTGCACTGGATGCTAATGTGTACACATACACACATACACAGTTTAGAAGGTTTAAAAGTCTGATAGTAAAGTGGTAAGGGAAAAATATTTGGGGGTGAAATCAATAGCAATGTCCATTAGTGAGATTTTACCCAAAGGTGTGGTAAAGGTAACCCAATTAAAAAAGCAGTAACCCAATGCAAGGTGGGAAAGTGGATGAAACTGTTTAACCTTCCCACAGACAGCTTCTCTCTGTGGCTGGTGATATAAAATACACCCAACTCATGCAAGCCTGGCAAAAAAAACAAGACTCAAACATTTTATATATCTCATCATCATCATCATTTATAATTCGTTTTCCATGCTGGCATGAGTTAGACGGTTTGACTGGGGACTGACAAGCCGGGGAGCTGCGCCAGACTCCAGTCTGTTTAGGCTTGGTTTCTATGGCTGGATGCCCTTCCTAACACCAACCACTCCAGAAAGTGGACCGGGTGCCTTTAACGTGTCACCGGCAATAGGTGTTTTTAACGTGTCACTGGCATGAGTGTTTTTAATGTGTCACTGGCACGGATGTTTTTTAATGTGTCACCGGTATGGGTGTTTTTAACATGTCACCAGTGCAGGAGTTTTTAATGTGTCACTGGCAATGGCCACAGTTTCAAATCCACTAAGCTTGTTGAGTCTTCTCAAGCACAGCAGATCACTAACAGTTTTGGTCACTAGTCATCACCTCTGTGAGACTCAACATCCAAAGATCATGTTTCACCACCTCATCCCATGTCTTCCCTTTCCACAGTTAGAGATCGGCACTTCTTCACGCCAGTCCTCCTTCATACGTATCTCATGGCCATACCAGCGCAGTCTTCTCTGGAGTCTCATTCGTTATTGAAATCAACCAGGTAGATCTATCAGGTGCAGGCATGGCTGTGTGGTTGAGAACTTTGCTTTGCAACCATATAATTCCAGTTTCAATCCCACTGTGTGGGACCTTGGGCAAATCATTGAGTGGATTTGGTAGATGGAAACTGAAAGTGGCCCATTGTATAAGTGTGTGTGCGTGCGTATGTGTATATTTGTGTCTCCTAACTATGACATAGCATGATTGCAGTGTCATTCATTTCCAATATTCTGCAAAAACATGCCTAACCATGGGGAAATATCATCTTGCAAGGAAACAGGTGACGGTTGGCGACTGGAAGGGCATCCTGCCAGAGAAAATCTACCTCTATAAAACTCCATCTGACCCATAAAAGCATGGAAAAGTGAACTTTAAAACGATGACGACGATAATTGTGCGTGTGTATGTCTGTGTATTGCTTGTATATAGTCAGATTCAAAAAATGAAACAACAGCAAGAGAATTTTGTTTTATAGTTTTAGACCAAGACAAATGCATTATTCTTTCTATTGTAAAGGAAATAATTATAAAGGTAAATTAAGAAATAGCCTAGGGAATTTAAAAGAATTTAGTCCATATCTGGGGATGTGGCGGAAATTTTTATTATTTCATTCGGGGATTCTTCTAAATTCTGTCGGTCATGTTCGGTCGATATTTATTCCGCCCGTCTTTAGGTGCATTGTAACCCGTGTTGTTGCAAACTGTAAATAATAAAATATTCTAGTCATTAAATTATTTCTTATTCGATAAAGATCAAGATAATGTTATGAACACTTGATATTAAATAAACGTGCATTAGCAAAAGAGAGCATCCGATAAGTGCTTTGCGATGTATAGTTATAACTCTTTTCCTTCCGAGTTTAAATTGCGCCTTTATTCATGTGGTGGTGGGGTCTATAGAATAAGTACCAGTGGAATAATGAGGTCAGTCTAATCGACTACACTTACTCTCCAAATACGCGTGTATTATCCCCGACTAAATGTAATGGTATTTAGTTCGACCCTTTACATTCTGAGTTCAAACGCGGCGAAATCAATTTTCAATTTCATTCTGCCGAAAGTCGATAATTTAAAGTAACCAGTTCAGTACAAAAGTCGATTTACATTCCTTTATTGCATCTTAGATGATGTGAATGGAATAATAAATTGCAGAAGATAAAAAGCCTTATTTTGAATTCAGTACGAAAGCGTGGCGCACAATTGTGTAATGTTGATGTTCGATCGATGCTGTCTTTACTGAATGTTAAATCACGTGTTATAATTGTCGGGCAGCCATGATGGTGGGTGGATGTCGGCTCTTGTCGACTTTCTTATACATTTTCTCATAATTTATCATTATTTCTGACAATTTAATCTTATTTAAGCCTGATGCGTTACAATATATTCAAATTCATATTCACATTTTTCTTATTCTTTAGGACGGACTAGATGACAGTCCCGACCTTTTAGGCGGTGATCAGAACAAGGTAAGCATTTCTGGTCATTTCACACCATTGTTATTGAGGATAATTGATTGATAAACTTTTCCTGTTCAGTTTATTTACAACTATTGTTCTTTTACCGTTTCCTTTCAAGCGGCAGCAAACGGGGCGTTTTCATGTTCGCGACTTTTTATAAGTGTTTTTGCGAGCATTGTCAAGTCTTCGTTATGAGTGTCATTATTTTCACTCCCTCTTTCGTTTTTTAAACTAAAGTATTACCAGTCATATATTGATGTTAAAAAAATTCAGTTATCATTACGTATATATTAAAGGCAGTTTCGATTTTTGTTAGTACCAATATAATTTTTTATTTACACTCCCTATATGTGATATATAATGCTTTTGTCCATGTGACTTGTATAGGCCTAATTGATATTGATGCATTAATAAAAAAAACAAAAAACTGATAGTTTGAAGTAGTTTTATCCCTCGTCAAAATACGGCTCTAAAGTTTTCATTAATTTCAATGCAGTGAGGTTTCCATAATTTTATTGAAACAGAAACAATGTTTCATTGAATTAACGGAAAGGCGTGTTTAGTTACAACTGATATGACATTTAATACTGCAGTTCGTTTTATAATCGACATATTTAATAATCGTTGTTTGTACATACAGTAATTAAAACAAGACAAAACTGTGCGACAGGAAAATATTTCAGAAGATCCACAATCTCACAATTTAATATATATTGTACATGATGATGGTAGAAGTTTTGCTACAAGGCGGGTAAACTCAATAAATCCTTAGTTTGATACTTAAAATTAGTTGTGTAATTCGAATGTAATGTTGACAATTGACTCGTTTGTCACACCCCAATTGAGTTCATGGTGATGTAACTACTACTTGTCTTGGTGTTTGTAAGCCAGACTTCATGCTACAAAAACAAGTATTTGTTGCGTCTAATTGTTTCTTTGATCCTCCACATTCCAAACTCCTGTAATATATATTAAATATTCCATATTGTTCATTATTCATTTCAATATGTAATTTAAATAACAGTGCGATTTAAAAGAATATCTGAGTTTTTTTCTTTCTAAATATCAAAGTTTCTAAGTAAGTGAATTATTGAGTGAATTAGTCCTGAAATATGTAAAGATACTCTTAGAGCCAGAGAGAGGCCGGCTACGTGGTCGATTGATTTGCTAGGAATGACAATCAAATCTTGTTCACATACTATGCCGTCTGATAGAAAATACATGGGGGAAACTGCAGTTCTTAGTTCATTATTTGCTAAACGACATGCAGGACTGGAACGCTTTTGATCATATGTTTGCTGTATCCGGGCGGATCTACTACTAAAGAACTCGTGTTTTAGATGTATGCCGACACCCAGTGGTCACTCTAATGTATAGACATTGAATGAGTGAGACCGTTTGTGAATAAAACGGGCACACACGAAAACATATAGTTTCAATAGTTATAAAGAAATATTGTTAGGCTAATTTCACTGAATTTTAGGATGATTTTATATTATATTTCCTTGTGTGCTAGATATTTCACCGTAAATATAATTTAATTTATATTTACATCTTTATTTCTCCAACAAAAGACTTCATTTAAAATGTTAGTTTCTATTTCTCCAGTCACATGAAAGTAACATTTTTATTACTATTTACGTTTTCTGTGTGCCTGTCGTTTGTATGACGAACACAATCATAAGGTGGTTGCTGTCACCCGATTTTCTCTTTCAGAAAAGCTAACAACGAAAAGCCATTACTACTTCTCTTTCAGAAATAGATTTTTATTTCGGCTTTAGTGAATTTGTTTTTTTTAGCAAGTTCTTCCTTCGAAAGTTATACTAGAGTTTATTACGAATATTTGTATCCATCCGGTGGGCGTAACCCAGTAACCTGCTCTTCAGATTTGATGCTGGTGTACCTCTTTCCTTATAGTTTTGGCCCTGTTAATAACTCATTATTAACAAGAATTCACCATTGTCTTAAAACTAAAATTAATAATAATGCATGTAAAGGTGTAGGGGAATGTAATTTAGTATTTGATTAGGATTCAAATTATTGGGTAGCATTTGTTTCGTCTACGCATGCTAGATTGATGGTCCCATTCTGATCAATATACTTATATATATACAGGCACGTTTGTGTGTAATATATCTATAGATAGATAGATATATGTGTGTGTATGTATATATGTGTGTGTGTATGTATGTATATATATATGTATATGTGTCTATATATATATATTAGTATGACTTTATAATGATCTTTCAATGAAAGTTGAGACGGCGAGGCGATATTTCTTTGCAACGCCCCCTTGTAGCGAAAGTTCTTTCATCGTTATATGACTAGGATGATCACTTGGTATCATCCATCCCATAGCTGTTTTTCAGAATTGTTATGTTTAGGAGATACATCGATTAAGCTTGATTTATGGGTAGTTTTAAATTTATTTTCAAATTAAATTTTTTTTTTTTTAATGTTATTTCGCTTTTGTCAGATGAAAACTAATTGCCTAATTCATGCATGGCTTTCTTCACTGAACACTGAACTCAAAGAATTGATGCTTTGATTTTATTGCAACATCTCAAATGTCTACAATTGCTTTGGTACATTTTATACCTAGGCTCCTCCAGCCCACCAACTTACAGCAGAGTTTTGGATTAGCCACCCCATATTTCATGGGAGGGAAAAGCTTATGGAATTGGTGTGTGCAAAAATGTTAAAAAAATTGGAATCTAAAAGAAAAAAAAAATCCCTATAGTCTTCTGCTATAGCACACAGACTGACCAATTCTTTGAGTGAATTTGGTAGATGGAAGCTGTATGGAAGCCTGTTGTGTATGTGTTTGTCCCCACCACTTGACAACTGGTATTGGTTTGTTTACATCCCCATAACAGTTCAATAAAAAGAAGACCAATAGAACAAGCACCAGACTTAATGTGCTGGGGTTGATTTGTTAAACTAAACCCATAAAGGCAGTGCTCCAGCATGGCTGCAGTCGAATGACTGAAACAAGTAAAAGATGAAATTGCAATTTCTGTTGTATGAAACACAAGAATACTAAAAAGGGAAGGGGAAAAAACAAACTATCTTTTCCTCTCGGAATATAGGTGCCTAATCCAAAATTCTATCCCACTTCTCTACCCATAAGCTTTGTATACACTACCTCTGTAATCTTCAACTATTACTCTCAATGCTCACGTTGCCTCCATATTCTCACATACACATTTGTATATGGTACCTCTGTAACCCAAACTATTATATGCAAAATTAAACTTCTCTTGGATTTTCAATCTCACTTTCCTCTGTCTGCCAAGTTGAGCAACTTTGGTTGCTAAAGTCTACCCATATAACATTTGAAGGATTTAAACACAGGGGTTCTTGTCTTTATTAAAATCTGTAGCCATTTTCTTATGTCCTTTACCGAACAAGACCAACTCCTAACTTTTCATGTTGTACACCTTCTTACATCTATATTCCTACTTAGTGACCATCAGGATGAATTCTGTAAATTGAGATCCAGTGATGATTTCCTCTCCCACGTTATGCATCGGAGTTCTTGTGAATTTCAACAAATTACTTGACATCACTTGAGCTTTCATGTCTGTCATGTGAATCTTGTGGCAGATCTGCTGTCCCCTCCAATCTCTGCCTAATACTAACTAGCTGCTGTAGGTATTTTCAACTCTATCTTCCCTCTTAACTTTATGAGGCCAATCGTTTCTTTAAATTTCCTTTTTGTACATTAACAGGCTTTTGGTGTTATTACATGCTATGCATTCTCACATATCAATTAGCAAACTTTCCTGTTCCTTGCCTTTTACATATAGTTTTCATCTGCAAACAGCTTTAACACATTTCGTTAAGCCTCCACTTTCTCCATGAACTGAGGCCTTTGAAATATGAAAACTTATTTTGATCTCATTCAGCAACAACACAAATCACATGTCTAGGACATAAACTTGTACCACACCAAGTGATATAGCAGAATTGTTAATGTTAGATAGACTGCTTCTTCTGTGCTTTGAACTCAAATCATGCTGCGGAACCAGTTTGCCTGTCATCTATTTCGAGCTTACAAAGTGGATCGGTGGAACTGTAAGAATGTCACACCAGATCTCTTTTAGGGTTTGTTCTGGCTCTTTGCATTCTGAGTTTAAATCCTACCTTGGCCTATCTGGATCTTAGACTTAAGCTTTCACTTGGTTTAATACCACCACTTGGCACCTTGGGTGCCTTAATGGAGTTCACCCTGTTGGAAGCATCTGGACAAGGTCTCTAATTTGAGATACATATCTTCCTCTCTCTTTAGCATCTGTCTTGGAGGCTTTGTAAATGGTCAATAGCCATTGCCTTTGTACCTCAGTTCAGCTTGTATACTGAAGCCAAGGAGAGAGTCTGAGTATTGATGCTTGACATGGTAGAAATAACAGTCAAATTCCCTTCAACCTACATCCTTATTGCTTTAAAAAAAGAACACCTCAGAGAATGGAGTCTGAGTCCAGTGTCCCTGAAAAAAATGGTTTGGCCATGTTTTGAATGACTTTTATCAGTCAACTTGGGACTAAACAACAGCAACAAATCTCATCTTGTTGCACCGTCCTTTTTGTGTGTGTTGCTATAATTCATTCTGGAGATACCTACCCTGTACCATTCCTATCTAAAATTACTTGATATGTCAACCTCTCTTTCGCTTCCAGGTTTTACACAGTTACTTGATCTCATACTAAGCATTGAATTGTCCCAAACCATTTCCCCTAGAACAGGGAAATTACATCCATCATATGGTTGTGATTCTAATTAACTGTTACAATTCCTTCTTACTTGTCTGTAGGTAGATATGTTTAAAAAATGAAGATAGTTAAGGAGTTGAATTCTGGAGAGTGAAGTGTTTAACATAGGATTTGCAAGGTGAAAAGTGAGACCTAGAGATGGTTGTTGATGTTGTCTAGCTCTGCTACAGCAGTCCTGTGATCAGATGGTACTCTAGTTGTGAACATCCTGACTTGTTCAGACATAGTGTATCTAGGATAACATTACTCAACGTGGCCTTTTTCTTTTTTAAGATAGTAGGCTGTAATTTGAGGGAAATTTGGCTACTATTGGATCAAGCAATCACATTGAGGCACTCATTGGCTTGTAGCGTATGATGAGATATTTAGTTCAAAAGGTTGGTGACAGTGGAACATTGCTTATTTAAGTTTGGGTGGTATATTTAATCCAGTTTAATAACACCACAAGGCCTTTGGATGCCTTTAGCTAAGTCCATGCAGGAACTTCCTTTACTTAGTTAGAGTATTTGTAGAGGGTCATGAGCAGGACTGTCTTAACAGCATTATAGGCGCCCAAGCAAATCAATGTATTGGGACCTATAGTATTTGTTGACAGCATACATAGATTAGCAATGGGCCCCTAGACTCGTGCGAGTCCCAAGCAACTGCCCAGTAGGCTTGTGCCTTAAGATGGCTCAGGTCATGAATATTGCATTTCCTCTTGATTGATATTAACAAAAAATAACAAAGTATTGCCTTTTCCTTTCACAAATGCTAATTTTTTTTAAGACTATCATTACACATCCATCATACCATTGCTATTTCCTCACCATTTGTTCCAGATCCTTTGCATGAACTGCTATTTTTACTACTATATAACATTAAACCTCTTATATATGCTTCATATAGTCTTCTTTTTCATTGGAAAAAGGAACCTTTTTGTTTTTAGCACAGGTAGAAGTTAAAAAATTCTCGTCTGAGCTTCTTATGCTACTTTGATAGCAATGTGTCAGTGAGTTGTGTGTGTCCATCATCATCATAGCGTCCGTTTTCTATGCTGGCTTGGGTTAGATGGTTTGACTGGAGACTGGCAAGCCGGGGAGCTGCACCTGATTCCAGTTCATTTTGGCTTGGTTTCTATGGCTGGATGCCCTTCCTAAGACCAGCCACTCCAGAGAGTGTATCGGGTGCCTTTAACATGTCACCAGCATGGGTGTTTTTAGTAAGATGACCTAAATGCTTGTTTAACAGTATTTTGCACAGTCCCTCACCACTTCATGGTTCTGTATTTGAATTCCTTTAAGATTGTTAAAGATATAGCAATATATTGACTGACTTAATTCAGTGCCCTTCAAAATGTTGGTTTTGAGGATAGTTGAAGGAAATCAATATTGCTGTAAATTTCCTGTTGATAAACAGATCAGTTACTGAATTATATAACTTTGTAGGTCATATATGCTAGATTGACTCTGTCAGAATAAATACCATGATCTGCACTGTTCTTTTTACTATTTATACTATTGCAACAATTGAAAATACCTGGATTTCTAGAGCTATCCACCTTATTTTTCACCACACACATTTCAATGTTATTTATTTTTTATGTTAGAGTGAATGAACAGTCCTTAACAATGACCTAATTCCATTCTCTTTTTTTTTGTTGTTTTTGTTTTTTCTTCACAAATTTGTAAATCCTTAGCTTCCCCTTATCTAATATCAACTTCTGATATAGATGTGAAAGTAATAACTTTACAGGTTCTAGAATAGATTGGGTTAAACTTTGAAAGTTTGGACACACTGGGTAAAAAGTTGTTTAGCCTAAGGTCAGCCCTGACAAACAGACTTAGAATTAAGTGTTCAAGCTATGATCATCTTGTTATTTTGTATATCAGGGACTAAACTCTTCAATATATCTTTCTTTTCCTAAGACAGTAGGGTGATATTTGAGGACAGTTTGGCTGCTATTTCTAGAAGGTTGAGCAGCTGCACCTTGTTGGTTTGTGTGTAAGCAGTATTGTAATTTTATGTTCAATGGAAGAAATAGCAGAAGACTGTTAGTTTGTGAGAATTTGGAAAATGAGATAATATTCTGCAGACTAAATCAATGTTATCATAGCATAGATCTATTGTAAAAATTGATCATTCCTCTTAGCCATTGCAATTATCTTCTTATTGTTTTGGTGCTGTACATTATAACTCAAATATATGCATTCAACCTTTTGTAAAGAATTTCAGACAAAAGGAATTCAGAAATATCTAAATGTATTCAACCATTTTTTTGTCAGTATCTTTGAAATGGAATAACTGATTGCCTTTTTTTTTCTGTTGGCTGGTTGTTTATATAGAAATCAAGTAGCTTAAATCAAATTATCACCTGAAGTTAAAAAGTACAGTATTTCTTCAGAGTTGCCACCACCACTACCATCCTATAATCTCTTTCAGAAGTTTTTTCTGATTATAAACTTCTGTCACTAATCTCTTGTAGCATTAAGTCACTCAGATAACAGAATTTATCAACTGTTTCATGCTAAAAATCACAAGGGTCAATAGTTTTAAGATTTAGGCTGTGTGCATATTATCATCATTTAATGTCTGTTTTCCATGCTGGCATGGGTTAGACGGTTTGACTGGAAACTGGCAAGCTGGGGAGCTGC
>JAOPUL010005855.1:55730840-55743016 GCA_027564515.1 Octopus rubescens | reverse complement strand
AATGCATGGAAATACCAGGGTGTTTGAGGGACCCTGACATGATGTGTAATAGTTGGATTTTAATCAAAACTATATGAGAAGAAAGTTCACATTCAGAACTTTCAAATGATATATAATTTTCCATGGAAAAAATTTATTTTGACAAGAAAATGATGAAACAAAAAGTGGGTTTATTCGTATTCAAACTGTGTTTGTCTCCATTGTACGACGCTCTATAGTGATACCTACTATCAGGTCTCTCCCAAGTGATTTTCCATTCAGAAGTTTCATAATAACCATCAGGAATGTTTCACTGGTGATGTTATATATTTTGGAAGAGGCATATACACAATACTCACTTTGTAGTTCTTTTAGCCATGCTATGTATGTATGTATGTATGTGTGTGTGTGTGTGTGTGTGTATTTAATCTTTTAGTCAGGAGAGAAAGTAGTGCCCACAACATTTTACAGGGCCTCCAAGTCTAGTGGGAGAGAGGAAGTTATCCTCAAACTGGAGACTTTGCCTGAATGCTTGCAACAGAGTGGACTCTGCTAAAGGCAGCCATGGTGCCATGTGGTGGTGTGAAACTGAGCAGTGGATTAAGTCTACCACCCATGTAGGTCATGGCAGGATTTGAACTCAGAATGCAAAAAGCTGGAACAAATACTGCAAAGCATCTGATCTGATTTTCTTACAATTCCAGTAATCCACCATCCCAAATTAGTATTAGGAATAGAAGCAAATTGACCTCAACAGCATTTGAACTCAGAACAAACACGAAGAGGCATTCCATCCAATGCTCAAGCAACTCTAATTCCATGCCTTGATTATATTGAACATTGCACTGTTATTTCCTATTTGCTTACCTCTAGAAAATATGAAAAGTGGCTAATATTTCAAACTTTGCTTTTGTTACATTTATTCAAACCCCAAAGAAAATCCCTCTCAAGACATGGCTATGATGATCCCCCACTACTCCTGCTCATCATCAGAGATGCACATATGCACATATTGTCAGCCACTAAGAGACATTCTCAAGTGGCTAAGGTCAAGCAGCTGACAGGCAAATGTATGGTATTGAGTAGAATATTTCTGCTTCAAGCAACTCAGCACTGAATCTGTCTGAAATGTAATGGAAAATAGGTCAGTTTCAAAACATTGATGTGTCCAGATCACAAAAGCAAAGTTTGAAGGGAATAGTAATCATTTCCTTTGATTTCTAAATAGAAGCAAATAAGAAATAACACTTACTGACCAAAGACAAAAAAAAAAATGTTACCATACTATGGTCATCACCTCATCCTTACCTAACAATAATGAGGGAAATGACAACAATTATTCCAATTGTCACTATTACTATTATTAACATAGTAACCACCATAAACTTGACATGAATTATAATGTTTAACACAACCAGTGTAATGACATTCATTTGCAATTAAAAAAACCAGAAAATAGCTCACTGATTTCTTAAATCAGTGTTAAATTGTTTTAAATTAACACCCATTTTTGTGACAGACTATCAAATCTTAAAGCTATGTTGATGGATTTAGAAGAATCAAAAAACCAAGTGAAACTTACAAATGCTGAATTGGAAAAAAGATTGGGGTTTTTGCGTGAAGATTATTGGTAAGTAGCATTTGATATTTCTTAATTTTTATGTAAAAATTATTAGAAAATATAACAGAAATATATTCTTCAGGTGCCACATTTATTTATAGAAATTGTGTTGAAGTAATTTAAAATTGCAACTTTTAAGAAACTGCTGGGTTTGAATAAGTCTAAGGTGCTTTAATCTGCCTGTAATGTTCCTTAGACATATGGTATATGCTCATCAAGTCAAAGTTAACTTAATTATCTATAAAAGCCCAATATTTCACCATTACTCAATCAGTAGTGTTTTGTATGAGTTACTAAAGAAGCTTTTTCAGCTGGAACACACTCTCAACTGTAATTTGTTCCACAGGGATGTGTTTGAACAAATGGCAACCAGCCAAGTATGAAAACAAACAAAAAAGACAGTAACTATTGTTTTTTTAACATAGATACATAGTTTCACATTCTGGGGAGAGGAATGCAGTCAATTATATTGACTCCAGTAATATCATTGGTACATAATTTTATTGACTCTAGAAGGATGGAAGGAAAAGTTGACCGAGGTAGAATTTGAAATCAGGACATAAAAAAGACTAAAGACAAATGTTGAAGTTTGTTCACCAGTCCTACTGATTCAATTAATCTACCACTGTGCTGCGATATTTATAGCAAGTTTCTCAAACATGTAAAAATAAAAAAAATAAATATGGAAAAAGTAAACTTCCTCAATAAATTTTCACTATTAATATATTTGACCATTTTAGGGTGGCGAGCTGGCAGAATCTCTAGCCCACTGGGCAAAATGCTTAGTGTATTTCATCTGTCATTACATTCTGAGTTCAAATTCTCGCGAGGTTGACTTTGCCTTTCATCCTTTCGGGATCAATAAAATAAGTACCAGTTGAGCCCTGGGGGTTGATGTAATTGACTTACCCCCTCTTCCAAACTTGCTGGCCCTGTGCCAAAATTTGAAACCAATATATTTAATCATTTTGGTAAAATTCTTCCTAAATTAATTTTAGGTAATTCTTTGACAGACATGACTTTGTGGTTAAGATTTTTGCTTTGCAATCACTTGGTTCCAGGTTTGAGTCTACTATGTGTCTCTTTGAGCAAATGACTTCTTACCTAGCCTTTGGCTGATACAAACTTTGTGAGTGAAATTGGATTGTCAGAAACTCTGTTGATAGAGGCTTAATTTGCTGTCCAAATTAAAACCAACTCAACCTTGGATGCATTTTTAGCAGATCTCAAGTTTGACGATAACACCTCTCTTTCATCCCACTTGTCTCAAATAACCTGCAATAAGGTCATGACTACTGTCTTTCTTTCTCCTGATTAAACCATGAAAAATATAATTCTTTGTTTAACTTTAAGAAAAGATATTGGTTTCAAATTTTGGCACAAGGCCAGCAATTTCGGGGAGGGGTAAGTTGATTACATCAACCTCAGTGCTCACCTGGTACTTATTTTATCGACTCCGAGAGGATGAAAGGCAAAGTTGACCCCGACAGCATTTGAACTCAATTGTAAAGTTGGAAGAAATACCACTAAGCATTTTATCTGGTGCAGTAACAATTCTACCAGCACACTGCCTTACTTTAAGAAAAGATATTACATGTAATATTTTGCTTCTACTGCTACAGTAAAGCCTGTATAACAAACTTCATAATTATCTTACTATATTTTATGACACAAATTATACCATGTGTATCACAGTTTTAGAATAGATACATTGCATCCCTGTGTATCCTATGATGCAGTTAAAAAGATTGGTGGCAGGAAGGACATCAGAATAAAATACTACTTCTGATAAACTGTCCAACCCATGCCAGCATGGAAAAGCGAGTGTAAATTGCAGCTGCTGCTGATGAGGAAAATGACAATGATGATGCCACTGCCATTGATTCCTATTTTATGACATGAACTATCATAAGACTAAATCTCCATTACTACACAGCAGTTAATTATAAATTCAAATCCAAATGAAAATAACCAAAATAGGTTATATGTACTTTGAAATTACCTTTCTGGTAAAGGTGTAGAGAATAGATAAATGGGTGTAGTGAATAGACATTATGAGATATAATATTATTGATTTGTAGTGATAGAAACTAAACTTTAAAAGAGGCAATAAACAAAATGGCTTTATATTCTGGAAGTACATTTTGTGGTGACTTTATTTCTGGCATTGAATTGAAAGAGAATGTGTTCTGTGGTGTTTGTTCAATTATGGCATAGAACCAAAGATTATATTCTGGGCTTGTTCAGGATACAAGATCTACTTACATTTTGTGTTAAAGTTGATATTACCTCATATACAATTATATTCCAAGTTAATGAAAACTTACTTTTTGTTTGTTTTAATCTTCAGCATCAGACAACAAGAATTGGAGCATACTAGTGCAAATTACAATGAAAAACTATCACTACTAGAAGAATTTATGTAAGTCATTTAGTTGTAAGAAAATATTAAGGGCTTTCACAGGTCCTTAAGGACTCATGAGTTCAACCTCTTCTGCTAGACTAAACCAATTCCTTTCAATCCATCTTCACGATCAACTATTCCTGAGAGGGATGTGGTGGTAGTGTCCTTAGGCACCTCCTTCAACTATCATTACACTTTCCGACTTGATTTCCAAGCATGACCAACTGAGATTATGGATCTCATTCTTGGTCTACTCCTAGGTCTCCTGCTGGTTGGTTCAACTTGAAAAACCATGTGATTGGGAAGCAAACTTCTTTCCTGTGACATTCTAATCACATGTCTGTAGTACTGAAGTTGTGACCTCTCAATGTGTAGAAGTAGCCGCTTGACTTGGAGAAACTTCCTGATCTCCGAGCTATGCACCTTGTCAAGTGAACCTGAAATCACATGGTTATAATGCAAGCTTCTTAATCACTCAGCCATGCTGGTGCAAAGTTTTTTTGTTTTTTTAAAAAATATTCTTGCATGTTGTTGTTTAACCATAAGTCATCTCTGATTGAGCAGACCTACATTATTCCCCGCCCCACAAAAAATTAAAAAAATTCTTGTATGTTTACAATGTAGAACAAACTCTTATTTCAGACAAACACTTGAAAATAAGAAAAGGGATGTATTATTGGAATTAAGGCTGATTCATGAACATCACGAATATCTTGTAAAATCTTTAAAATCAGAATCACTAAAAAGAATGGAATATTATAGAGCAAACAAACTCAAAGTAAGATTTTTTAAACATGTTCATAAAAATAATCAAGTCCCTAACTATAGTTATCTAAAGTTAATGTTAGTTGACACTTCCTTCGTCTACTCATGCTTCTTTATGTTTACAGTTACCTGCTAACAAGATCTATTCTATTGATTAACAGTACTCTATTTTATGTAAGTGCAGTATCTCTAACTGGCTTAGAAGTATGCTTTGCAATTATGAGGCTATGGTTTCAATTCTGCTACTTGGCTTCTTGGGCAAGTGTCATTTCCTATATAACCTTGGGTTGACTCACAGTTTGTAAGTGAAATTGGGTCGATGGAAACTATGTAGCAGCTCAACAGATGGATTGTGCCAATACTTTTAAGGGCCAGCCTTGTCACACTATATTATACTGATTCTGCCTTGGGATTTCATTATGGGTACACGTGTCTGTGGAATACTCAGCCACTTACACACTAATTCAATGATTAAACAACTGAGTACTCATTGTCAGAAATTATGTGATCCCTATTTGTCTATTTTATCAATCCTTTTCTATTTTTAAAAAATTCTTTTTGAACTTCACTAGTATTTAAAAAAAATGGTATTTTGCATTTGATTAACATTATTTAACATGAAATTTATTATCTTTTAATTATTTCAGTCATTAGACAGCAGTCATGCTGGGGCACCACCTTAAAGAATCAATCCTAGTACTTGTTACTCTTTTGTACAGCCTGGTGCTTATTCTATCATTCCCTTTTGTCAAACTGCTAAGTTACAGGGATGTAAACACACCAACACTATTTGTCAATCGGTGGTGGGGGACAAACAAAGACACATACACTCATATATATATATACGATGGGCTTCATTCAGTTTCCGTCTACCAAATTTACTCACAAGGCCAAAGGCTATATAGTTGGCCAAAGGCTATATAGTAAAGAACATATCATGCCCAAGGTGCTGTGCAGTGGGACTGAACCTGGAACCTTGTGATTGAGAAGCAAACTTCTTACCACGTAACCATGACTGTTATATATTCTGATTAAGATTTGTCATGTTGATCCTTTTATTCCCAATGTTGTAGATCTTTTTTGTGTTTTTATATTGCTGAAGAAGTGAGAGAGATGTAATCCTATTCGATTCAGTGTAAAATCATAAATTCTTTATATACATATGCATGCATGTATGTATGTTCTTCTCTTTCTTTTTTTAATTTAGAGTAAATTTTAACTGGCCACCTACATGGTAGCAAAGTTGTGAAGGAAAGCATCTTGTTTTGTTCATCATCCTTTAAATATTAAGAAGGTCTTACAGATTTGGATAGTCCCGGATATTGTGATCATTTGTAGTGTGTGAATTCAGGATTTGCGTTTGCTCTCCAAGAACCCAAGTTCAGTCATAATTTGCTCGACGGGTCCTCTTTCTCTTGTATTTTTCGAACCACATTGGTGTCCAGAGGGCAGCTGATTTCCATAACAGAGCATATCATTTCCTTGTGGTCCCACACAACAATATCTAACCAGTTTTGTTGTAACTTGGTGGCTGTTTTAATTTATAAGTTCCATCAATATTCTTTTGACTCATCAATCTCAATTTAGTCAACTTCGTCTGTAGGTGTTTTCTTTTTTGTTATCCTGTTCCACACTGGCCACTGCATCATGCTTCATGGGAAGATAATATCTGGAAGACATTCTCTCACAGTTGGCAATAATGTGGTTGATGTCTTCAGTTTTGGTCTTGCACAGCCTACATTTGTTGTCTGTCTACATTTTCTGCCTCTTATGCTGTAGGTACTTGGTGGGGATCTCTTGTTTTGGAATTGCATGGAGGTAGCCTTCAAAGTGGAATGTCATAAACTTGTTGGTACTCCATGCCAAGCTTTTGACATGACCAATCGCTTCTATGGTTCATGTTTTTTGAGCCAAGTACTCGTGTACTATCTTCTCAGTGAATTGGTCCATTTTTTAAATTTTGTTTTTCTGATAAATAGATTTTACCAATGCTCCTTGGGGAGAGATCTGTATCAACTCTTATTTCATACCTCTCCTCAAGTTCATTAGCTATCCTAATTATGTTATTGATTTCATGGTCGTAAACTTAGGCAAGATAGTTACTGGTCTCTTTCTTCTGCTGCAGATGTTGTTTCAATGTTACAATACGTGCTTCATATGACACCAATACAGATTTGAGACCTTGACCACCAACCTTGCATGGGAAGTATAGTCTGTGTATATCTCCATTGTTGTTGAAATTTCCTGTAACACTGAGCAGCTTACGAGTTTGAACATCTATCTCATTGAGTTCTTGTAGGGACCAGTTCAGAAGGTCAAATGTAGGTGTGAGGGCAGGCACTTCAAAAGTGTTGTAGGCAATATGCTTGATGTAAGCTGAAAGTTCTGATGATGATATTCTCTTTACTCTCCTGAGATATTGATTCCAGGTCCTCTCCTTATTTATGGGTTCATCATATCTGATGTTCTTATCTTGTCCAAAATATCTATAACTATCTGTAGAGGTTGTATTGTTAAGCTGTTTATTTTTAGGTTTTCAGAGGAGGCACAACTTTTCCACATTTTATTGTCAAAGATGCACATTTGGACTCATCAAATTCCATTCCAATATCTGTAAAAAATTAGGTAATGAGGTCCAATTGCATTTTTTATATGGTTGATATTTGACCCATAAAGTTTCAGGCCATCGAAAAGATGGGAGATACTTCTGGATCCATTTCTATGGCCACTATGTTTTGTGGGCAGTTATGATAGTGGGTTTAATGAGAGGATGAAGAGCAACACTGACAGGCTATCACCCTGAAAGATGCCTTTTTGGTAGTGAATGATATCTGACTCAATTTGCTCCGTACCACTCCTAAGGAGCAAAGTGGTGTACCAAGTCTTAGTAAGGTATTCAATAGCACTCACTTAGTGGTTGTGGGACTTTGGCTAACTGTAAAGCCCTGATAATTCAACCATGCGGTATATTATAAAAGTCTTCCGGTGGTCCAGCCACACTATAGTAAGTTCCTGTGATTTTTTAATGTTTTTTCCTGGATCATTTTGTTAATTAGTAGTTGCTGTATATAGCCCCACACCTCATTTCCTCCAGCTTGCCCAGGTGTTATAATATTGTTGGTGGCACAATGATCCTGCAAAAGCAGATTGAGGCACCCAGTATATAATTTGTACACGATGTTCTGGCAGGCTATTGGGTGGTAATTTTTAGTAATTTGGCTGTTCTTGGGGATAGTTGCAGTTAACCATTGGGGCAGTTCTTGTGTGCCCTTGATACTTTCTCCATACAACCGTATAAGTTCTTGCTGATAAAGATGAAATTCTTCAGCCAGTAGCCTGTTATGTGGTCTGGACCTGGGGATTTCCTGTTTGGCATTTTCTGTAGAACCGTTTCCTGTATTTCGCTTTCTATTTCATATTGTTTTTGCTGGACATGCTGGCAGTAGTCCTGCTCCAGTTCTTTTAGCCACACAGCTTGTTTGTTAGACTCATCATTTGTTTCCTAAACAGAACTCCAGTAGCCCTCAAGCTGATCTTTTGTTGAGGTGTCTTTTACAGAGATTAAGCCTTTTGCATTGAAGCTGTAATAAACTGAGTACCAGTTACGAACTGGGGTCGATAACATCGACTACTCCCCTCCCCCAAAATTTCAGGCCTTCGTGCCTAGTATAGAAAGGATTATTATTATTATTATTATTATTATTATGTGGCTTGTACCAAAATTTGAAACCATTATGTTTTCTATATTATGTTCTTGGTAATACTTAGCTATAACCTTCGTATTATGTTTTCCATTTCCCTATGATCACTAAAATAAGTACCATTAATACAGTGGGGTCCATTCAGTTAGTTGTGCCTTCTGTTTCCTCTAAACATTGGTGTTATTTTGAAACCAAAGAAATTGTTGTTTTTGTTGTTGTTTACTTTTTCTGTTTTATTGTTTTCTCTCTGTTTTGGGTAACTATTTGTCAGAAATACTAAAATTTCCCTTTTCTAACTTACTGTAATTCTGGCTCCCTTTTTTAACCCCTGTAATCCAAGAAATGTATTTTTATCCTATGGGACTTCAGAACACAATATCTTATTTAAGGGTATTTTACAACACAGTTGGTTCTTATTTTATAGACGTCTGACTCAATTTTGTTTGGATTTGGTCTAAGAAGTGTGTTTACCATAAACTCAATGCTTATAAACATCAATTCTTGTTATTGAAGTCTGTGTTAACTCAGTTATTAATTTACATACAAATAAATATTATTAGATGTTCCAAACCCTGTCTGTTCCAGATGCCAAAACTACTGCTGACCAAAATAGTTACTTAACCCTTTAGCATTCAGATTATTCTGTCAAATGTAATGCTTTTCCATTCACACTGTGTTTAATTAATCATACATTACCACATAGCTTCAAAACGTTGATGATGTGACTATATTTTATAATGACATTGAAGGGTAGGTGTGATAGGCTGCCTCTGGCTAGTTAGAAGATAAAACAGGTAGCATATTTGGGCCGGTTTAAGTGCTAAAGGGTTAAATCTCACTGGCTTAATCCTAAAGCTGTATAAAGATACCAGAAATAGGTTCAGCTCATCACTGTATATAGCAAAACTATATATAATTATCATGTATTTAATTAGCTTGCAATGTTCGTCTGTTGGTCTGGAGAAGTCAATAAGTTGCTCCAGTGTTTAGCTCCAAACAAGACTACTTAATTGTCTTGGTTAGACTCAATTTCTGGTTATGATTTAGTTTGCAAGTGATGACTTGTATACAACAGTCAAAACTAACTACGTTACACTTCTTATATACAAATATCACTTTTACTTCACCACATTACACTTGATCATATATTCGATATCCTTTTGAGGATAAACATCTTCAAAGCATTTTCATAATTAGATGTAATCGGTAAATTGGCAGTGCCATTAAAGCATTGGATTGGACAAATTGTTTTGCAGTATTTATCCCATCTTATTGAGTCCTGAGTTTAATACCCACCAAAATCAACTTTGCCTTTCATAGTCCCAGGGTCAATAAATATGGTACTAGTCTTAGGCAATGGATTGGCAGAATTGTAAAAGCATTGAACAAGATGCCTTGTAGTAATTCTTATTACTCTTTGCATTCTGAGTTCAAATCCTGCTGTGGCCTTCTTGGGTACTAGATTTAATCTGTAACCCACCCAGTTTAACACCATCATCTAATCCTTACCTATGTTTAGTGGGGTCCACTTTGTTGTTACTATTCTGGCTAAGTCTTTGGTTTGAGGGTACATTTCTCCCTCCCTCCCACCAATTGCATGGAAAATGGACGTTAAAGGAGGGGTGAATATATATATATATAGTTGTTGGCATGAGGAAGGGCATCCAGCCATAGAAACCAAGCCAAATCAGACTGTAATCTGGTGCAGCTTGCCAGCTCAGGTCAGACCATCCAACCTATGCCAGCATGGAACACGGATGTTAAAGGCTGATGATTATGATGATGGAGACAAAAGCCACAATAAATCCTGCATGGTATTTACTTTTGTCTATCCCTCTTGGGTGTGACTGTATAAGTCCTAGCTCCATCCTGCTAGGATCAGTAATATAATGGTTTTTCTTATACAGTTCTGCCCTTATACTTATGTAAGGAAAAAAAATGGAGCCTCCATGTGGTCACTGAATATGCTAGAAATAGTAACCAAATTTTCCGTTACTCACACTTTCACTGTCTTTAAATCGAGATGCTATCTTACAGTATATTGCAGTGGTTCCTGACTTTTTCACTACTTAGGACTGATTTTCCCATGAAGGCTTTTGAAAAATTTGTTTAGTCAACACCTTTTGAAATCAGCTCATTGGCCCCACTACCAGGAGTCTGTGGACCTGAGGCTGGGAACCATTGCTATATTTGAGAATGTGTATTAGAAATGTATATATACCGCACAGGAAAAAAAACGACTGATAGTCATAGTTGGAAAGCATTTGAACATAAGTCTATTCGGTTAAGGTTATCCTGGGGTTAAACAAAAACAACAATAGTAATTAATGCAGTCATGATCATTTCATTTCCAATGGAATTAGAAATGTCGAATAAATATGTCTTGTAGAAGAAACGGTAAAAATTAATCTAGTCACATTATTCATTAAACATTAATCATCAAACATTAACCCTTTCATTACCCTATTTCCGTTGAGACACACTGCTTTTGTTTCAATTAATTTTGAAAATAATTAAGAATTTAGTAAAAAAAAAAACTGTGATTATTAATCTGGTGTTTGGAACACAAATTGGCATAAACTTTTGATGAAAGGTTTGAATTAAGATCATGATAAAACAAAGAATTTGTATCATAGGGCCATGGGTGGTTTCAGGCAGGTTGGTAGCAAAATGGTTAATCTGTTCATATCCGCTATCATAATGTTTGTTTCAGTTTGATTTTGAAATTAATCTTTTGTATATATGTGTGTTTTGTAATTGTTGTTTAACCCAAAGCCATCAGCATTGTTGAGCAGACTTTAATCAAAAGCATTCCAGCTATGACCATCCTATCTTTTTCAGACATAGTATATTTAGGACTATAAATTCTAATGTGTCCTTACCTTTATTTTAACCCTTTTGTGACCATATGTCTACTGAAATACTCTGTCTATGATTTTTATTTATTTTAAAAAGAAATTATCAAGAATTTTATGGCAATTAGTAAAATAATTAATTTTACTGTTAGGAATTTAGTATCTGGAATATAATTTAACAAAAGGTTCTTATATTAAACTATGTTGGAATGTTTTAATTCAAATATTAAAACTTTAAATGAGAGGATTTGTATTACAAAATCAGAAATAGTTCAGATGGGTTGGTATTGGAAAGGTTAAGATAGTAAGATATGATTTCAGGGCAATCTGACTGCTATTTCTAGTGACTGCATAGAGGGTCTTTTGTATCCATCAAGAGTTCATAAAATAAACAGCAGTTATATATAATGTTGATATCTTTTATGATATTAAACTCGTCTTGATTGTTGAAATAAAGTACAAGATGTTGCTGATGTGGTTGTTGTCGTTTAGCCCCAAATTAGGTTTGGACTTTGTTTTCTGTGTAGCTTGCAACAACTATTTTATTAATTATTGACAGTAGCATAAATCGAAAAAGAAAAACAGATAGAAGAAATGTAGAGAGAAAAGAGGGGGGGGGCTGACAAGCAGGGGCGGCACGTGTCCCAGGATGGGAGGGGGTATTAATCTGTGTTCCGCGGTGGCATTGCCATAAAGAATGGCCAGTGACACTCGCTGCAGTAGCCACGCCATCTTGCGGGGCTCATTTCTCTGGCGGGCCACAACAGACCCTATTTGGTGGTGGAAGGCTGTGGTTCGAGGACCCAGAACACCCAGACATCTCAACGGCTACCGGCACGAACTGACAACAG
>JAOPUL010005855.1:55522345-55533631 GCA_027564515.1 Octopus rubescens | reverse complement strand
TCATCCTTCCGGGGTCGATAAAGTGAGTACCAGTTACGAACTGGGGTCGATAAAATCGACTACTCCCCTCCCAAAAAAATTCCAGGCCTTCATGCCCAGTATAGAATGGAATAATTATAGTTTTATATACAAAATTCCTGAATTAAAATCTCGTTTAAACTGCCAATATCCAGCCCAAATATTCCTCCTGTTTTATGTTCAAGATAACCAGGTCCAGCCTCTCACACCTATCCTACAATGCCATTCTAAAAACAAACAATCGCATCATCGAAATCCCCAAGCTACAAGATAATGCACGATTAATTCAAAACTATGTGAATAAATAAACATCACATTTGACAGAGTAATCTGAAAGTTTAAGGGTTAATATAGCCTTTCTATAACTTCCTATATGTGTGATTCTAACAAAATTTAGCTGCTATTTCTAGCAGGTCGAGCGATCCCATAGATATTCTCTTGTTGTTGATGTTGTTGATGTCATTCTTGGTGTTCATATTATCGTTGCTGTTTCACCCTCATCTTCTCTGACTTACGTTTCAGCCTTTACTTGTTTCAGTCATTGGACAGTGGTCATGCTGAGGCACCGCCTTAAAGGGTTTAGTCAAACAAATGAACCCCAGCGCATATTTTTAAAGTCTGGTATTTATTCTGTCCGTCTCTTTTACCAAAGCGCTATGTAATGGGGACATAAACAAACCAACACTGGTTGTAAAGCAATCAGGGGAGACAGGCATAAAAACACACACAAAAAACACAATCAGGGGAGACAGACACAAAAACACACACATACATAAATATCTACACACACACACACACACACACACACACACAGATATATATATACAATGGGCTTCTTTCAGTTTCTGTCAGCCAAATCCACTCATAAGGCATTGGTCAACCTGGGGCTATAATAGAAAACACTTGCTGCAATTGCTGTGTAGTGGGACTGAACCTGAAACCATGTGGTTGAAAACCAAACTTCTTACCACACAGCCATGCCTGTACCTAGCAAGCTGAAATTAAAGTGATTCCAAATGTGACCATCCAACATTTCAGATATAGTGTATCTAGGACAACATCATTTAAGGTGTTCTATACTGTTTAAGATAGAAGGCAATGGGATTTATGGGAAATTTAACTGTTATTTCTAGCATGTTGAGTAACCACATTGAGGTTTCCCTGCTGGCTTCTGGTAAAATTTCTATTTTGAAAAAAATTCTTTGTCGTATTTCATGAACAATGGCAAAGGTTGGTCAGAGACAATTAGTGGTTTGGTATATTTATTGAGTGAAAAGACAGTGTCTGGGTACCGCAGAACAACAACAAGAATTTTTGTTTCAAACATACATTTATGAGATTTCTCACGGATGATGAAATCTTTCCCTAATTCGGTCTCTCTTTCTCTCTCTCACACACAAACACACACACAAACACACTCACACACACACATTTATTAATGTCCACTTTCCCATGTTTTTTCCTTGGATCAGATGGAATTTGTTGAGGAAGATTTTCTACAACTGGATGCTCTTCCTGTCACCAATCCTCACCTGTTTCCAAACAAGGTAATATTTTCATATGACCATACATGTCTCACGGAAGGCAGAAAACTACGAACAACACCGCCTGGATGATGCTGAAACATGCTTATATAACCATTAAATAATGGTTTCTGATTTAGGCACAAGGCCAGCCATTTCGGGGGAGGGTTTTAGTCGATTACAGCGACTCCAGTGTTAAACTGGTACTTATTTTATCGACCCCGGAAGGACGAAAGGCAAAGTCGACCCCGGCGGAATTTGAACTCAGATTGTTAAAGCCGGAAGAAATGTCGCTAAACATTTTTCCCGGTGCGCTAATGATTCTACCAGCTCGCCGCCCTATAAACAATAATAATAATGATAATTTATAATAATTGTTTCTACATTAGGCAACAATTTTGAGGGTAAGGAGTTAGTTAATTAAATCACCTTCTGTACATGAATGGTACCTTTTTTATTGACCCCTGAGTGATGAAAGACAAAGTTGACCATAGCAGGATTTGAACTCAGAATGTAAAGAACCGAAACAACTGCTGCAAGGCTTTTTGCCTAATGCTCAAACAACACAGTCAATCCACCATCCTGCGGTTGCTGTCACTTTTGTTGCTGTTGCTGTCGTTTTTGTTGCTCTTGTTGCTTCTGTTGCTGTTGCTGCTGATGTTGTTACTGCTGCTGCTGATGATGTCAAAGAACTAGATGGTCTTTTTCTTTTTCATTCTACAATACTATGCTCATTAGGATCAGAATATCATCTTTAGGCTGGCTACAAACTAATCCTTTGTCAACCGACTTAACCCTTTTGTGTAACTTCTAATTAGTATGGTATCATTCATAACTGTGTTTAAAAAATGACTTCAGTGAACCACAACCTTAGGTACGGTCATCAGTTATTTGCCTGATAAATTATTTTTCAGTCACATTTGAAAGGTATATCTTTATTTATTTAGTCTGTCAAAGCAACTAGATCAGCAGAATGTTAAAGTTTTATTTCAAATACTGGAGACAGTTCTTGTAACTGAAAAGCAATACATAACATTTTAGCTTTGAAACTAACACTTTACCCTAACCCATAACATCAAATGTTTTGTGTAAAGTAATTTGGCCTATATCACCTGTACCTATTTTTCAATTTTCACTGGTGTGAAATTTTCAGAGGAAATTGTCATCTTTATTTCCCATTGAAACATTACGCTCTTTATTATAAATTAGAAATACCTCATTTTTTTTTGTTTATTCTATCTATTTTCTCAAGAGAACATTGGAAAATGTTCTTCTTTGTATTGATTCAATTCAATTCTTCGGCAGGTATTTCAGTTTTGACAGTAATTGTTATAATCTTCACATAGAACTGTTAACCATTATTTCTTGGTCAGGCAAAAAAAAAATCAATAAAGTAAGTGTTATGCTGTGATTGTGACATAGTATATCACAATTGGCTGTTATTGTTACAGAAGCAATCTTACAGTTATATTTGATTCTAAAATTCACTGAAATCTGCTTAACGTAGGAACATATAGTTAACAGAGAAAATATGGGAAAACATTTCATTCTTATAAACTTGGGATTTAGTTTTAGTTTCAGATACATCTGAAAAGTGATATGTTCCACTCAAAAACAGAAAGAAAAAGGAAAAGAAATTATTTACTTTCTATGATAATATAAAAGGAAGTAATGTTTCTTAATATAGATATGTAGCTTCAGAGTAACATTGACATTACAACGTGCAACAGGACTCAAACCTAAAATAGAAAATAAAATTAATACTAGAATATTTATTAAACTAAATTGTATTGAATGAAGCTTGTCTAACATACATTTTATGTGTCCATTAAGTTAAAATGTTCACCCTTACCTTTGTCCTTCCCTAAAAGAATGCAATAGTAGTATCAGTTGTCATAATCAATCTATTGAACTACTGCTTCAGTACAGTTTTTCAGCTTTGCTGTATTGTTGAGTGCTAAGATAGGTCAATGAGATTTGTTTTTAACATTTCAGTGCCATTTTGAATTGCAGTACAAGTTGTACCTATAAAAGGTTTTCTCACATATCCATTATGGTCTCTTTGCTATTACATTAAAATAATGACATTTAAATTATTTTTTTTCTCTTTCCATTCTTGAACATTATAACTTTGGGCCAGTATATATATAATTGACCAGTTTATATAAGACCAGTATGTAAGAAGTTTATGATAAAGTGTAAAAGCTAATATTGGTTTCAAATTTTAGCACAAGGTCAGCAATTTTAGGGGAGGCGTAAGTCAATTACATCAACCCCAGTGCTCAACTGGTACTTAATTTATCAACCCTGAAAGGATGAAAGGCAAAGTCGACGTTGGGGGAATTTGAACTCAGAACATAAATATAGATGAAATGCTGCTAAGCATTTTGCCGCCCGGTATGATTATGATTCTGCCAGCTCTCCACTTTTGTAAAAGCTAATATTAAGTATTTTCTGAGAGAGGTTGGATATTTTCGATTTTGTTCAAATATATTAATCTGTTGTAGGAGCAGTAAAAATGAGATGATTATAAAATTAATCACTCACTTTTTCTAATATTGATTTCTTACATAGTTACAAAATAAGTCTATGAGATTAGAGAGAAGAGAGGAGAGGAAAATAAGGGCATAAGATGCCAAAACCATTCCTAAGGGTATTAAAAACACAAATAAAGTGAAATAGCTACAAATGAGAAACTAAATTAAATCATGAATATGGTTTGCTGGGTGATGACATTTACTCTATTACATGCTCAATACAATTTAATCTGAAGTGCACAAACTAATAGGGAAGACATTATGTGGTTAATTGACCTGCTAGAGATAGCAGCCAAATCTTCTTGAAATCACAACCTATCACCTTAAAAAGGAAAAACATTTGATAATGTACTCCTAGGTACACTATATCTATAAAAAAAGATGGATTAGTTATGGCTAGAAAAAACTTTAATCATAGGCTCGCTTGACCTGGGTTGAACTGGGGCATTGTTTCTGATATGGGGCAAAGCTGGGAGGAAAAGTGGGCAAACTAATTACCATGTTAAATAGGGCCAATATACATTATAACAACTTTATTAACAATAAAGAAAAGGAAGTTTGTGTTAGATGTGTGGGAAAAACTCATTGAGATGATACACAGTGCATTCATTTTTTGAGGTAATTTGTATGAATCTAGAAAAAGGTGCATGGCTCATCAAAGAAAAGCTGTATTTGAAAACAAATTGGTACAAATAATTTTGAGAATTCTTTTATCATATCTATTCAATGAATCCACCCTTAACATTAATGGCTGCTTCAGTATGGGATTGGAAACATTGACATGCCCAAGTCAGATGATCTTTATCAATTTTGGACATAGTGCTGGTTATGGCGGACTTGAGAAATCGTATGGAATTATGGGGGTGTTGATTGACCTCTTTCTCAACTACATCCTATACATAATAGTCCACTGGTTTGAAGTCTGGTGAGCTAGGAGGCCATGTGTCTGGGAGAACATGATCATGAAGATAGGCAAGCATCCACATTTGGGTTATCTAAACCTAATGAGACAGTGCAGGGTCTTGTTTGAAGACGTATGGCCTTCTGTTGCACTGTCTGTCTATCCAGGGCCACACAACTTTCTCCAACACCTCTGTGTAGACAGCGGTATTGTCTGTGAAAAAAAATTGAGGAGGCATGACATTTCCCTTGTTGCTGACAACTCCCAGAACTGGGAACTTAGTATGCATGACTATTGGGACCTCATGTGGCTCTCTGCATAACCATCTGTCATTCCTTCAGTAACCTCTTGGTCCTGATTGAAGTTTTTCTAATCAAAGGAAAACCAAATCATTCCAGCCTCCTGGTATTTTAATTTGTTTATCAAGCACTTTGCATGGATTGAATGATTCTCTCTTGTCACATCCGACATAAACTGACTCCACCACATCACATACAACTTGTACTGGATGTCCTTGTGCACAGCTCTTCTGATGGTACATTCTGAAACCTTGAGGTCCTTTGCAATGTCTCTGATTAACTTTCCAGCGTTTTTATTGATTAGTTCTTGGACTCTTTGTGCAAAGTTAAGTGTTCTGATGGTATTAGGACCCTGTGCATGCATTTTGCATTTAACTGCTGATGTTGAATCCCTGGCAGCAGCTTCCAGCTTCTTTTGACAACGAAGAACTGGGCAACTTTCAGGAAGTGGGCTGTCTCTGTATCACTATGCTGCACTTTTAAGGCAATGATTACAGCATGCCTTTTCATTTGCTCAGTCAACTTGATGTCTGACATTATTTATCTGAAAAATAAGTTAATAATAATAAGAAGAAAATTAGAGCTCTTGAAAGAGGTGTCCTCAAAAGTCTGACACATCCTGTGTATATCCAGTTCTATTAAGTAAAAGTTCTTAGAATGTGAATGAAGATAGAAATTATCCAAATATATGCAGCCACTTAACATGTTGTGGGTTACAGAATAAAAGCAAAGAGAAAAATATGCATTAAGAAGCTTCCCTAAGAATCATAAAAGGATTAAGACAAGATTTAAAAGAAGATCAAATATATCTGGGAAACAAAAAGAAAGAACAGAGTTCCATAAGGCAGATGTTCAAGAAAAGGAAGAACTGGAGAAGAAACATTTCTTACAAGTGAGGACAACAACAGTGAAATTATGAAAATTAGCAGAAAGTCAAGTCATTTGATTAGTAATCTTAAGAGGAGGTAAAAGAAGAACCTTCAGTAAAACAGTAACCATGGAAGTATTTTAAAAATAGAGATATAGGTCATGTGCTAGTTATAAGAAAGGGATTGAATTTTGTTATTAACCCTGTAGTAGGACCAAGAATTGAAACATTACAACACTGGTAGTTTGGTCCAGTTCACATTGAGGTCAAGCAATGCACCCTGATATTATCAACCAATCAGCGTGCTGTGATATCACGCCATATAGAACTTAATCGAATGTTCTATGACTTTTTGTGCACTTTTCTTACTATTAAGGCAAAAGTTTGCCAGGGGCAGCCATAGAGTTTTGAGAGTGCCACCAGAGAACACATATTCTCACCTCTCACCACAAGCAAGTCAGAGCATAGTATAGCAAAAGCTACGTGAAGTTTTCCTTTGCTGAATCCAGCTAGAAATGAAAGGAATCCTTCTTCACAATGTCGAACCAACTCTTTCCCGCATCTTGGGCCATATTAGTCATTACTAAGCTCAATTCAGATCTCTTGCATTCCCTACCAGCAGTCAATGGAAGTTTATATTCAATTGTTCTCCTGTTCAATAAATCTTATAATAAAATATATAATTATGTTTGTGTCCATTCATCATGTATGTGTAACACGCAGCCCAACTGACACCAAACAATAGCAGCATACTCATGATAACCCCACACTAGAGCAACAACCTTTTGATGCCAACCCACCTGAGACCATCACTGGTTCTATGATAGAAACGTCCTGTTTTAAAGTAATGTAAATTAAAACTGTCCACCAAAATTACAAGTTAATCTATGTTCCAAACACTAGTTTAATAATGACAAAGTTATTTTGGTAAATTTTACATTATTTTAAAAAATTAATTGAAGCAAAGGTAGTATATTTCAACAGAAATATAGTAATGAACGGATTGAATAGGAGGAATTTAAGACAAAGTTTAGTCACTGAGCCTAACCTGGATTTATATTTAGGAAGCTTAATGATGGGGACAATGTTTAAACATTATCAGACTTGCCAACCCTCAATAGTCAAAAGTCATGAGAATTCAAAGCTGGAGCTAGAAAAAGTAGTGAAAAATGATAAAAAGTAGTGAGATACCTGCAAATTTCTTAGCAGAGCTGGTTCTAGTGTAAGCTCAATTGGGGTTCAATGTCACATGGCATCAACAGTAAACAATACAATGTAGTCTTTAAGATTTTTATTAATATTCTTTTTTTTGTGATAGGAAAGAACAAATGTATATTATAAATATAACTCAAAGCTAGAACATAAATAACAGAACTAGTCAAGTTAAGAACATAAATAGCAGAACCAGAGAGTCAACTGTATGATGATGTGAACCATAGATGCTGCAACCACATGCAGAGTAGTCTACAAATAAGCTAAAAATGCACCTAGGGACTATGATAAGTCTTTAAATGTTCTAAACTTTTTTGGAGTTTGTCTTTGGAGAAAGCGTGAGAAATTACTTGTGAAAATGTAAGGGTATGAGATTATGAGTAAAATTGTGAGACTCACAACAAGGTTATGAGACTTGGCAAGCCTGCATTGTGAACCGAGATCTATAACTGTCAACTGTCATAGAGCTACTATCTGTACAATAGGAGCAATTATAGTCACTTGAACAATCATTTCGAACTAATGGATATGAAAATATAAAAAAAAACAACAACCTTAAATGAATAATAAATGAACAAAATGGTGTGAGCCATAAGTGAAATAAATGAAAGTATGATATGACTTTCATGAATACATTATTATTCAAGAGATGAGAAGAGAGGGAACTTACACTTGTATTTGGCAAATGTGGAATTACAAATATAAGATAGTTTATGCCAAAGTCTATTAATGGTTTCCTTTGGCTGTTATTGCCCGTAGATAAAAAAAAATGTTGGCAATGTCCCCAAATTATTGTTGGTGAATAATTTGACCTAAAGTGTGATGTTATGTATTTCAACTAACAAATACTTTATGAATCATATGTGAATTCCTTTGGGTTAGAAATTTATAACATATTTTTATCTTCCTTTTCATCATATTAATTTTTTCATTCTAAAAATAATATCTTAGTGGGTGATTTTTACACATGCCAGCTCCCAGTCCCACCATGCCAGCTCCCAGTCACATTTCACTTTAACATCACCACCTGGTCCTTGGATATCCTAAGCAGAGACTACTCTATATTAAACATTTGAGTGACACAAATCCAGTGTGAGGACAGCTTCTTCCTATTTTCTCACTAGTACTGGGGGTCCTTAGGAAGACCAGGTAGGGGACTTCACATTGTGCCTCTTTATCTGACAGTCATAAAAATAAATAAACAAAAACAAAAAAAAGCACTATTTGAGAAACAGGGGGAGGGGATTTCCTTTTGCCACTGTCCTCCTCCTCCACATCATCATCATCATGATTATCATCATCCTTCCCCTCCCCCTCCTCCTCTTCCAGCACACAAAAAAGTAACCTGATAGTTCCTTGTCAACAGTTTATGTAAATGGCAATGACCTGCCTACATAGTCTTAATACATTCTAGCAGATTTTTATTAATTATTGACAACAGTATAAATTTTAAAAGGAAAAAAAAAAACAGATAGAAGAAATGTAGAGAGAAAAGAAGGGGGGAGGGCAGGCAGCAGGGGCGGCACAGGTCCCAGGATGGGGCTGGGTGGGTGGGTGGAGTGGGGATATTCAGCTGCGCCCAGTGGTAATGACTGTGGTGGCGTTGCCACGGCGAATGGCCAGCGACACACACTGCAGTAGCCACTCCAGTGGGCCGCAGCAGACCCTATTTGGCAGAGGAAAGCTGTGGTTCGAGGACCAAGGGCACAAGACATCTTGACAGCTACTGGCATGAACTGATAGCGGCCAGCCAAGCTCCTGTACTTACGGACCTTCCTCTCCTCCGCGTTGCAGGCTGCGACACCGGGGTTTGCGGCAGAAGCCGCGAGGTTGGTACTGGAGAATGTGTTGCAGCACGTCACATCCCAGATTAGGGATCTGCCTCCCTTGAATGGGAAGAGGGTTATCCCATCTGGGTGCTTACTGTCCCTGCGGTCGAGACCTGCGGGCTCAAGTTGGGACGGGAAGCCGGCCGTGTTGAGGACCCTTTTGACAATGTCATTCAAGGGGGTATGTCGGGGGAATCAGCCCACGCTAAGGCTGCAGGACAAAGGATGCAGGTCAAATACGTCCACTTCCACTCTGTAGCAACATTAGTGCAGCTCGCATACGTGGAGGCTGAGGCGCTGGGCCACCCCGATGCGGGTGCACTCATCATCTAGAAGGGTACCGGTAGATGAGGAGGGCACCGCATTGAGCCAAGCACCACTATTGGGCTGCGAGGTGGAACGGAGGCAGCCGAGGCGGTGTTGGTCGAGTGATGCCTCTAGCCGCTCCAGGGTGGACTTGCCTATGACATCGTCCCAGTTACGTTGGACATTAGTGATCTGGTGGACCACTAGTTCTCCAGTTACCTCGGCAAGGGCTGGTCCAGGTAACTGGTCGATATCCGTCACCTCTGACCCGTGGAGTATGTCGCCAAGGAGGTTGTGGCTGGAGGGCCAGGTCCACCACCGATCGTAGACCAAAGCCATCGAGTCTGATGGGCAGTTTGGCCTGCAGCCAGTCGAAACTGACATTGCAGATCGTTCGGCACAGCGCTGGATTTCGCGGTCAAAATCACCGAGGTGGTCTGTGTACGTGTGACAAGGTGCACCGCGCAGCGAGAAAAGGAGTCTTGGCAAAACAATTCGTCAAGAGCGCCGAGTGCGCGTCAATGAGTCGCAGTCTCTCCGTCATTCTGGACAGGTCCTCGAGCTTAACCGCCAAGAACTTCAGTATGGTTTTGGGAAGGATTGGGGAACCGAAGATGTGGTCCGCGTCTCTGGGAGTCAGCCGGGTCGCTGCCAAGACAGATCGGAAGCTGAGCAAGGCACCTCGGAATTCGGCCTCGACGTAGCTCACGTTAATCACCTCCGATTTGGACGGGTTGATCTCGAGTCCAAGAAGCTTGAGGCACGGGATGATCTGCAGGAGGTCTCTGATGATGTACTCAGCAGCCCCACCCCGGGTCGCGTCGTCCAAGTACCAAACGTTAAAGGGCGAGCAGACCAATCGAACGACGTCGTCGACAGCGAGAGCGAAAAGGAGCGGACCAAGCGGGTCGCCCTGCTGGATACCTGTGGAGAAGGCGACCCTGTTGTCGGTGGACATGAGGGAGCTGGGTGTGCCGTAGACAAGGTATGCGAGCGGGTACAGCGAGGGAGTGCGTCTGAGGCAAGTCTCGAGGACGTGGCCCCGTCTAACGTTGTTGAAAGCGTTTTTGATGTCCAGCTTCAATAGGAGGCGAGGAGACGAGGCAGGCCAGCACTGAAAGAAGAGGCTGGCGGCGTGAGCTGCAGTCTTGCACCCGTTCTTGATTCCAACCCCCAGCTGAACAGGGCTACGTGCCTTGTTCAAGTCGTCGCTGGCTGATCTACAGGCCAGCCTGGCCGCAAGACGCTATGGGACGGATGCCTCCGTTCTTTTTCTACAGCGCTATCAAGTTGGCGGAGAAGAGCAGATCTCGGGTATGGTGGGGTAGTTCCGCGTGGAGAAGACCCTCTATCAGAGAGGTGATAGAGCGGAGCAAGTGTGTGCCCGCTCGGCGGATTGTGGTGAGATGAGGTCTTTGAGGTGACCGGGTTGCAGGCCATCAACTCCGCCACTGCTACTTGCAGGGTAGGACCTCAGGGCGGCAACCTCGTCGTCGCTGGACGCGGTTAAGGTGTTTGGAAGGCCCTGATGTCTGCCGGGGTATCCGGATGTTTGTGACGGAATGCCTCCAGAAAGTCCGATGTGGGGGAGAGGACCGTGTCGCTGAAGGCCAGCAAGCGCATCGCGGCAGAAACGTCGGCCTCAATTAGCTTCCGGTTGACCAGGGCGCGAAGCCTTTTAGCACAACTGGAAGGGGCCTGCGGGCCTGGCGTCGGTGCCGGTGGGCAGCCCGAGAGGAGAGGGGAGCCGATTGGAAGGTGGTGGCTGAAGGCGGAGACCTTGTGTCTGATAT
>JAOPUL010005855.1:55409093-55419825 GCA_027564515.1 Octopus rubescens | reverse complement strand
ATAAATGCAGGTAGAATAAACATCCAACGTAATTCCTCATGTATGACAAGTAGATCCAGATATCATTTAGAAGAATTTCAAGAATTCAAATTATTATTCAACAAGTATATGGATGGAGAAAATCACATCTTTAATTAAAGAATTCACCATACAAAGCCGACGATCGGTTCTGTTACAGTAACATGTTTCTATACAGAAAATATTATACAGATTAATATATCTGAAAATATATGTTAACGCAATGTCTCCAAGGCGATCTGATGGTTTGATATAAGTTAACCTAATTCATTTAAAACTGAATGCTTTATTGATATCTGCCTGGATTTTTTAATCCCCTGTTTTTCTTCATATATATATTATATACAGAGGCAGCATTAATAGCGATTGGTTATATTTATTCCCACTTAAACGTTGATGTTCCGTTAGAATAAACATTACTGCAGTAGGTAGTCACCATGAGAGAGAGAGACTCGTATAGGCTTTTAGTGCAAAATGAACGCTTGTTGATATCCCTAGCGAGGAAATGAATCTAGCGGTCGAACGTATAACACCAATGAGAAGGAGTAAGGTCGAAATCACCTGACTGGTGGTCTTCGCGCTGGAGTTAGTGAGGATAATCTCACTGCTAGCCATAGAAACATGCATGCATTTTGTCCCTCACGCCTATATGAGAGTTTCTCTCATGGAGCTTACAGAAAAATCTAGACTAAGGTTTCATTTCCTAGCTAAGAATCCAGGTAACAATTTGTTTCAGATTATTATTATTATTGTTATATATTAGCACGCTGGGGAAAATGCGGCATTTCTTTCGTCTTTACATTCTGAGTTCAAATGCCGCCAGGGTCGACTTTGCCTTTCATCCTTTTGGGGTCGATGAAATAAGTACCAGTTGAGTACTGGGGCGATTGAATCGACTATCCCCATCCCCGAAAATTTCAGGCCTTTGTGCCCAGTATAGAAAGGATTAGTAAGGTGGCGAGCTGGCAGAATCGTTAACACACTGGGAAAAATGCTTTCTTTCAGGCCTCTGTGCCCAGAATAGAAAGGATTATTATTATTATATTAATATTACAATATATATATAATGGACTTCTTTCAATTTGTGTCGTCTACAAAATCCACACACAAGGCTTTGGTCAGCCCAGAGCTATAGTAGAAGATACTTGCCAAAGGTGTCATTTAGTGGGACTGAACCTAAAGCCATGTAGTTGGCAAGTAAATTTCTTAACCATACAGCTATGCCTGTACTTATACAAAGCTTGAAAAAAAAACCCACTTCATATCTAGGTTCCTCTTGTAGTGCACCAGTCTGTCATACCACATCCTTTAGCATATTTAATTTTGTGGCTGTTACTCTAGTTAGAACTTTGCGATTGTGACGTAAATATCAGCTACTGGTTATATCATATTCCTGTGCAGAATGTTTTTTTCCCTAGCTGTTACAGATGGTACTGTAGATCTTTTCTGTTCACTAATGAAGGCAAATTATTTCTATCATTTATTTTTGATAGAATAAAAAAAACGAAATGAATTTTGAAAAATCAGTCATATATTAATAATGTAAGGAGATCAATGAGAAAGAAATACCATTATTGTTCTATAAAATTAATAATCATTAGAATCATAATTCTTCAATTTATCTTGTTTATTTATTTTTTTCTTGTAATGGATTAATGAATCAAACAAAAAGCTTAATTTCATTTAATCCTGCTTTCAGTGTAGTCCTTGTACTTACTTAGTTTTACTGTTCTTCCATTTGATTCTAATATAGTTTCTGGATGGGTTAGTAGCTTCATAACAGGAGTCTAAACTTGATTTGATAATTGAAAAATGTGATGATTTCTTTAGAGTTGCAAATTAAATGTAGTCTTTCGTTATTCCAAAATTGGTAAAATTGCTACCAGTAATTTATTAGAAGTAGCATTTTATCTAATTTGTTGAATTTAATCAAAGTTTTCTACTAAAAAAGCTTTTTAAATGTTTACCTTTGTGCCAGTCATGATTGGTTTTTCTTAACAGAAACAATTTTTAATATAATTGATTACAAACTGCAAGATCTTATTACTTTAATTGCACTTAATTTCTTTCTAAAGGAACTTTAAATTGTATTTGTCTAATATATTTCTTTCATAAATACTTTCTTAGTTTATTTAAGTTAATTCTACTTCCTACATCTAATTAATATTCTTAGTTCATTTCTTAACTTGATTCCAATTCAATATATCACTACATAGTTGTTTAAAACTTTTTAGCAGACTCCACTATGTTGGAAGCATTTGGGTCAGGTTTCAGGTCTGAAGATAACTTATTTCTTTTATCACACCAATTTTGGAAACCCTGGAAAATATCATGAATGCTGTCCTTTTTCTGATTAAGTTAATAAAAAAGCAAAACAAAATATGCTCTTCTACCTGCATAATGTTCTTATATCATTTTAAATCCAGTGGATAAAATTACCCTACTTTGCGGACTTCAATAGATGGCATTGCTAAAGTGATCTGCATATGTAAAATATACATTGCTTTTTTCTATCAGCCAAAGTAACTCAATATATTTTGGAGTTCACTTTTGAGTTTTTTACATGATATTATTGCAAAGATAAAGAACCAATGGATGTCATGAATCAAGAAAGGAAGCCATATAAAAAGTGAACTTATTTTAGTTTGCATTTGAAAAGAAAATATGTTTGTGTGTCTGAAAATATAGAATTAAGTTGGGTTAAGTAAAACTCTGAAAAAGGAGTAGGTGGTTGGCACATCATACTATTTAGTCATTGGATGTCTTTAAATGGGTTTATTTTGCTGTAATCATTTGAACCAGGACCTCCAACAGGAAGTTATTGTGATCTTACAGTGCACCAATACCCTCTATTTACACTTCATTAGTTGCATGAAACTAAAACTAAACCTATTGGACAATTTTCCCTCCTCTTCTCTAACTTGCATGGACTTCAAACCAACCTGCACTCAAACATCACCCAAGGCAGTCTTAGCAGCATTGTAAACCCCTGGGCAAATCAATGCACTGGGCTTTACAGTATTCATTTATTGACAGCAACCCACAACATACATAGATCAGAATTGGGTTCCTAAACCTGTGAGCCCCCCCCCCCCGAGCAACTGCCCAGTATGCCCATGCCTTAAAACAGCACTGTCATCACCCCTCACTAAAATACAAACCACTCATTCTATTCCTTTCTAGAACGCAAATCTTTCAACCCTTATTTATAGGCTGTCCCTGCTATACTCTATTCAAATTTCACTCCAAAAGTTGGTATCTGCACTTATACTAGAGTTGGCTGAAACGTTCATAGGTTGACCAAGATACTCTCATGGAATGTAACCAAATGAGATTTATTTTTCAACATGGCCCACCTTGCAGTCCATACACTTCTTCCATTGGTGTTGCAGTACATCGATCCCATTTGTGAACAAGCTTTCCTCTTGATGGTCAAAAAAGTCACCAAAAGCAAATATGATGTCATCATCACTGCAATACTGGTTCCAAGCCAAGTGTTTTTTTCATGTTGGATAGTCACATGGAGCCAAATCAGGAGAATAGGGTGGGTAATCAACCAGTTCGAAGCCACAATCATGCACAGCAGCCATTGAAACCAAAAACTTATGTGCTGGAGCATTGTTCTAGTGAAACAAGACCCTGTTTGTCATTTTCCCTGGGTGTTTCTTCTTGACAGCCTTTCAGAACTGCCTCGACAAGTTGGCATAGTACTCTCCATTGATAGTGTGGCCCTTTTGAAGATAGTCAATAAACACAATGCCTTTTGCATCTCAAAAAACTGAGGCCATCACCTTCCCAGCAGATGAAACAACCTTGGCCTTCTTTGGAGCAGGTGAGGGAGGGTGTTTTCACTGCATGGATTGTCTCTTTTTTTCAGGCTCAAAGTGATGAACCCAACACTCATCCTGCTTAGGAAATGTTCAAGGAAACCAGCTGGATCTGCCTCAAACAATGTCAGATTTTACCGTGATTTAATCAGCCTGGTGAACTTTTGATCAGGTGTTCAGATAACATGGCACCCACCAAGCAGAAACTTTCGTCATGCCAAGTTCATTGTGCAGAATATTCTCAACTCTCTCATAGGATATACTAATAGCATTGGCTATTTGATTATAGTCAATCACCTGTCACCCATCAGCATGTGGTGAACACAATCAATGTTTTCCTCGGTGGTGGCAGTTGCAGGACGTCCAGACCTCTGGGCATTTTTAAGACTCTTCTTCCCCCTTCTAAATTCAGCTGCCTCCACAATGCTTGTCCTTTGTAATTCATTACCTACACATATCTTTCCTGCAACTATTAAGATGCAATTGTTCAAGATGAACACTAACTACTTCAATGTCACCGGTCTCAAAGAGCCTGCAAAGGCTATGAGCATTGCCCTTTCTCCAGACCGAACCAAAAAGGGTAAAAAACACAATTTCTTAATTTTGGGTGGTAGATTTTATCCAGAGTTCCATGGTTTGACACCATCACCTAACCTTTGGGTGCGTCTTGTAAAGTCTATTCCATTGTAAGAATTCAAACCAGTACTCTGATTTGAAAATAACTTAATACCTTAACCCTTTAGCATTTAGATTATTCTGTCAAATGTAATACTTTTTCATTCACATTGTTATAAATTAATCATGCATTATCTTATAGCTTTAAGATTTTGATAATGTGATTGTATATTTTTAAAATAGCATTGAAGGGTAGGTGTGATAGGATGAATCTGGCTGGTTAGAACATAAAGCAAGTAGCATATTTCAGCCGGATATGGCTGGTTTGAATGCTAAAGGGTTAAAGTACTAGTTCCACTGCTGCAACCCAAAAAGCATTGTTTTATTACCTTTGTGTCTTCCTTTCTTTCCTGATCTATATGAAAGTTTTTGATTGTGGTTAGTTGATCAAAGTATTTGATTGTGGTTAGTTGATTAAATAAAGCCAAAAGTTAATGACATAAAACAATAGTTTTAAAGTTTCTGTTTGTTTACTTCAAAACAGAAAATTTGCACTTTCTTGTGATCTTGGATAATTTTCCAAAAGATTAACGTGTTTGATCTTTGTGAATAAATATTTTCCTCTGGTTAATATGTGATAGTAAGCATGAAATTTGTAATAATGACTACATATTTTATTCTTTATCTGAATATTGATTATATTACTTGCAGTGCATATGTCTACAATAAGTTATATTCACATTTTCCCAAACAGATTGATAAATATACTTAAATTTTCCTTCTTTTAATCATTCCAGAATAGTGATTATTTAAATTTGCTATAATTTAGATGTAACTAATGTTTACTTCAAGTCATTCATGTTCTCATTCTTTCAGTTCTTTATAAAAATGAAAAAAATAAAAACGATTTTTTTTCATAAAATTTCAACAATTTCAGTTTTTAAAAGATTTTCCCTAAGCAGCATGAGTTTGGATAAAAAGTACTATAACATTTCCCTATAAATAAAGATTCATAATATTTGAGCAAATTAGATTCATACACTATTCAAAGGCAAATTATAAAATTTACATGTAAACACCAAATAAATATTGGTTATTCTTCCATTCATATTTTTAAAAAAACAAGAAAAATCAATAGCTATTCCTAAGTATCCTGGATAAAATGCTACACGGAATCTGTTGAGAAGAGAAAAAGTAGCAGGATACATATAAATATTTACAAAAGTTCTTTACATCCTTTCCTGGCTGCAGTTTTAGTAAGCATATCTTTCTTAAGAATCACTAATTTTGAATGAAAATAATCTATGCAAAACCACATACATTTTCTTGGTTAGCTGAAGGGCAGTTTGTGTATAGTTCCATTCTTCCAAAACTTTTAATAAGGTCTGTCTTGCAACAAATATATGAATGTAATGAGAAATATATATGTTTGGTAATATCATCAGTAAAATGTTAGTATAAATGGCTTGCGCTTTATGAATTTATAACTGTATGGTTAAGAAGTTTGCTTTTCAACTGTGTACTTCTGGGTTCAATCACAGTGTATAATGTACCTTGAGTCAGGCCCGTCACCAGACTTTGGTGCCTGGGGGTGCTTCAGAATATTCTGGGTGGGCTCTAATGCTAAAGTGGCATCACTAAAGTGGAGTAAATCTGAGGGTGTACCATTGAATAGTGAGGGGTCAGTGCTGTCCTGTGCACCCCCTTAGCGATGGGCATGCCTTGGATGTTTTCTACTGTAGGCTCTTATGTTGACCAATACCTTGTAAGAGAAATTTAATTGATAGAAATGGTAAAGTACCATCTAGTGTATGTATGTATATATTCTTAGAGAGTGGAATTGGCCCTGTGCAAAGCCTTTCCTCACTTTAGAAAAGCTTTAGGCACAAACATAGCCTTATTTTTAACGTCATTTTTAACATCTGTTATGTGTTGCATACGACTGGCTCCATCCGAAAAAGGTAAAGCATTCAATGAAGGCATACGTTAGTGTGGATGGTAAGCTCTTTGAACACCAGCTACAAGAGGTCCCCATCATTGTTACATATGTGCAAAAGAGTGTATAGGTCCTTAGCAGGCATGAAAAGTCACATCCATGTTGCTCATGTTCAAAAGAACAATCAATGATAATATTGCTTGAAATTGAATTGCAACCATCATATTACCGTCCAACCCATGCTTGCATGGAAAGCGGACGTTAAAGGATGATGATGATGATGAGGATGATGATGATATTTATGATGTGTGAAATGATGCATCAAGCTGTGTCCCTTCATATCAACATTTTTAATAAATACAGATCTATAAAATAAATACCATACTGAAACAAATAATGAGTCAATATGATTAAGTAAAACTATTGAAGGTAGTTCCTCATTGGCTGAACTCAGTAAAAGAGTAAGAATAGATGGAAGTGCTTGTCTAGTTATATAATAGTAATAGCACACAAAGGTGTGAAATTTACTTCAAATTTATTTCATGAGGTATCAAAGTTTTATTGCACAATTGCAACCTGGTCACTGACACAGTTCCCCTCCAACAGTTACAGAGAGAGACTATACAAATACAACTCTAAAATTAAGAGTATCATGAGAGGAGGACTATTGATTATTTTTACTTGGAGCCCTGATTCTTGTCAAGCGAAAAATTGGTTGTACGGCAGTATTTAACATGTAGAATAGAAAGGCAGTGTGGTAGAACTAATCAGAAAGTTAATAATGAAGGTGTGTCTTAAAATAATTTGATCATGTTCACTCTGTCATTATAAAAAGAAGGGGCCATAGAAGCATTACTCTGAGAGGTTATTGAAAAAGAAAAGTTAATGGAAATGAGAAATCTTACTTTTGGTTGATCCAACAAGGATGCTAGTAATACTGTGCAAATAATAAAGCAATTAAGGACATGAAGTGTTGCAAAACTTTCAGTGGAGAGTTGTAGAAATACTGAAAGTTTCTCATTAAGCAAATCATTGGCTGATATATAGAATAATTAATAAATAATTAAATCAGATTGTATTTTCTATGCTATCAACCAACATATACATCCAGCAAAAATAGTTAATAAATTTCATGGAAAGTATTGTTTGTATACTATTAACTCCCTTGCCATCTCTTCATTTGTTTAATTTCAACTTTTCCATGTTAGCGTGACTTTGACAGGAATTGATTTTGAGAGAATTTTACAGCCAAATGCTCTTCCTGATGCCAACCCTCACTTGTTTTTTCAAGAAAGGAATTTTTGCATTCCATCGGTCTTTGAAGTTGATAGCTTTTGTTACTTAGGAGATGTAATTGTAGGGGAGGTGGTTGCTCCGAAAATATAGTAGTCAGGGTGAGAACAGGTTGAAAATGTTCATGTAGCTTCTACTGCTCCTGGCAACAAAGGTTTTTTCATTAGAGTGAAGGGCAAATTGTATGATACTTGTGTTACAACTCTGATGCTGCGTAGTTGTGAGATATAGGCCTTGACTGCAGGGGACTTGAAAAAACTGGAAAGAAATTAAGCTAGCATGCTCCATCAGTTGTGCAATGTAAGTGTGCATGAAAGGCTAAGCACAACTGTATTGAGAAAAAAATTGGACATGAGAGGAATAAATGGAGTGTGCAAGAAAGAAGACTGTGCAAGAAAGAAGACTGTGCAAGAAAGAAGACAGTGAAACTGAGATTCTGGAAGTACCCACACCCAATTTCCTTCTCAAGACATACCTACCACCCATCATCTCTCTAACTGCACCATTCTATTGTTGTAATTAAATGTGAGCAGGACTGTATACTTCACCAAATTTTCCCTGATACCACTTGTCTTTCTTACTACATGGAAGCATTTCACTTGATATCCATCCTTCATTTCTTTTTTTTTTCTGCCAGTTGGTTTTTCCCATAAAACCTGTCCAGTGGTTCTTTCCTAAGACATTCTTACCACACGTCTGTAGTGTTGGAGCTGTGATCTCTTAATTTGGAGAAGTAGCAGCCCTGCCTGGAGTGCCTCTCTGATCTCCAAGTTATGTACTCTATTGAGTAACATTACTCCAAAGACCCTTCAGACGAACCCCATTTCAACTACTTGTATTCTTTTGGTCATTACCTAAGAGTAGGCACAAACACCGAATTGAAGATAGTGAGTTTGGCTTTTACACCTACCTTGATGAGCAAATATTAAAGCTGGTGCATTACTGCACCAGCTCCTGCAATTTTTGCACTTAATTCAGCCTCCTGCCTTCTATCACTCATGAAAACGTCCTTGAGATACTTGAACTTCTCCACCTGCTTCAGTGGAACTCCACTCACATGTAGAGTGCATTGAGCAGGCTTCCTTGAGAGGATAAGTGTCTCAGTCTTTGCTGCACTACATTTCATTCCTGCTGAGCAGCATTCAGCAACAAACCTATGAAGTGCATGTTGGAGATCACCTTCTGATGAGCTGAGTAGTACCATGTCACTGGACAGGTTTTATGTGCAAAACCAACTGGCAGAAGACCCAGGGGTAGACCATAAGCAAGATGCTTGGATAGCATCCTTGGGCTCAGTTGGTCTTGCCTGGGGATCTGGCCAAATCAGTTAGAGATGGTTGCTTCTGACAGGTCTTGATGGAAGGCATGCTTGAGGACTCCCATTATTAAGTGAAGAAAATGAGATGAGCTGAGATGATCCATCCTTCATTCTTCTTATTGTCCTCTCCACCAACATTTCACATTGATCACCCTCCAGAGCCACCAAATTATCTCTTCCACCACCATATGTTTCTCCCTTTCCTCATTCACTACGTCTGCCTCTCTCTCCTCACTTTTACAACTTACTGAACTACACATCTCGCCTTGTCTTTCTCTCTTTCATCATCTCTCATCCTTCCCTTGTTTTCTGTATCATTATTACTATTCTGCTCCTCTTCACCTTACCCCTCACCATTTCTGCGCTGTTAGTCATCTTCTTTCCCCTGCCTTCCCCAACTCATATGTAGCATTAGTCACCCCCCAACTCTTATCCACCATTCACTTCAGCCACAGCTCAATCCTACATAATTTCTACAATTGATACCTATACTCTTCCCAATCCCCTCTACTTATCATCCCTCAACACATGTTTCTAATTATTTTCACCCTCTCACTCATTCCTCGTCATTAACCATGTCTCACTCTCCCAACAGTTTTGTGACCTCTACCTGTCTACATTTTTCTTCTGTCTTCATTCACTTCTACTCCCCTGGTATTTTGAAGGTCCACCTTGACACTTCATCCCCACTGTTTATATTTCTTTCCAGCTCTACCCTTGTTACCCCATTCCTCTCTTCTGTAATGTGACTAGCTATATACCTCCTCTACAGCAAGAAACCTGTTCTGTTCTGGCTCCTTGTTTTATACTTTAACTTCTCATCTCTTAGCATAAAACCACCTCTCTCTTTTATGTAGCCCCACGTAATTGAAGGGGATCTTAGTCTTGCAAACTGCATGACATCCTCACTAGTGCTGGTGCCACAAAATAAAAGAACCCAGCACATGCTGTAAAGTGGTTGGATCTAGGAAGGGCAGCCAGACATAGAAACCAGACATAAGCAGACATTGGAGCCTGGAACAGTCTTAGGACCCTTAGGATCCTGTCAAACCATCCAACCCATGCCAGCATGGAACATGGACGTTAAATGGTAATGATACACACACACACATATAAATAAAGAGAGTCTAAACACCCATCATAATTAAATTTTTATCATGCTATAGAACCTTTGATTAAATTTCATATAATCCCTTTAGCAAACAAGATCCCCATAGCATGGCCTATTTATAGTTTTAATGTTAATTAAACGACATAGAACCAGATAACCTAGGTAACTAGGTTTATTTTCTATTGTATAAATGTATAGGTTTACATAAATATCCCTGCCTGTCAAGCTGCATGTAGCATATATTGATATATTAACATACTGAATAAGTCTATATATATGTCTGTGTATGTGTATATCTGAGCATATATGTATGTGTGTGTGTGTATGTATGTATGTATATATATATATATTCTTTTTTTTTTCTTTTTTTACTTGTTTCAGTCATTAGACTGTGGCCATGCTGGGGCACCACCTTGTTAGTTGAACAAATTGACCCCAGTACTATTTTTTTAAAGCCTGATACTTATTCTATTGGTCTCTATTGCCGAACCACTAAGTTACAGGAATGTAACAAGCCATCAATGGTTGTCAAGTGGTGGTGAGGGTCAAACACAAACACAAAGACACACATAAATACATATATACATATATATATATATATATGTATGTATATA
>JAOPUL010005855.1:55268131-55280166 GCA_027564515.1 Octopus rubescens | reverse complement strand
CCAGTCAAAACCGTCTAACCCATGCCTGCATGGAAAAACAGACGTTAAAGGATGATGATGATGATGATGATGATATAAATTAAGGAGTGGAAAAATGTTTCTATATAATTTTGATTTTCATCTCATATTCTGATCTGTTACAGCAATGGACCATTAACCATAAAATTCCAGAACACACCATCACATAATTTCTATATGGCCATTGATTCATTGGGTAAACTGACAGAAGTCGGATGGATGCTGTATCCATCAGCAAACTTCTTGGTATGGCAAGCAGAATGGTGAGTGTTCGTTTGGACAAGGTTTATTTTATTATATTCATTACTTCCCATCTAAATTTAATTTTAATCGAATATTTATGTAATTATTTTAATTTAATATTTTGTATTAATTTTTAAAGGTCTTTGTGTGTGTGTGTGTGTATGTGTGTCAATGTGTGTGTCTGTTTGTCCTTTTACATATGTTTATGTCAATGTGTGTATGAGTATGTCTGTCTGCCCATCCATCAGTGCAAATGTGTGTGTGTGCCTATGTCCATTTATCTGTGTCCATTTATTTATGTGTGTGTGTGTGTATTTGTCCATCTGTGTGTGTTTGTGTCAATGTGTGTATGAATATGTCTGTGTGCCCATCCATCAGTGCAAATGTGTGTGTGTGCCTGTGTCCATTTATCTGTGTATGTCTGTGTCCATTTATTTATGTGTGTCTTTGTCAGTGTGTGTGTGTGTGTGTGTGTGTGTGTGTGTGTGTGTGTGTATCTGTCCATCTGTGTGTGCTTGTGTCAATGTGCGTATGTCTGTCTGCTCATCCATCAGTGCAAATGTGTATGTGTGCCTGTTTCCATTTATTTCTGTGTGTGTTTGTGTATCTGTCCATCTGTGTGTGTTTGTGTATCTGTCCATCTGTGTGTGTTTGTGTCAATGTGTGTATGGGTATGTCTGTCAGCCCATCCATGTCTGTGTGTGCGCATGTGTGTGTGCATGCGCATACACATGCATGTGTGTGTGTCCCCGCCTGTGTGTGTGTGTATTATAATTTACTATTATTTGTATGAATGTCACTTCTCTAAATTCAATTTTTTCAGGATGAAATTTAAAACTAAACTTGAGAGAAGGCTTTGGAACAAAGACCTTATTGTGCCATTATTTGAGAATGCCACAATGAAAGGCAAAAGTGGAGTTATTGCCAATGTTACATTACCACCTTTGGAAAGTAGGTATTTCCCAAACTAGGAGTGATTTTAACATGTCTTTTCATTGACTTGCTACTATTTCTGTACTCAGAGTTAACCCTTTTGTTGTGGTATTTCTGTTGAAATACACTTTGTTTCAAATCATTTTGAAAATGATGAAACATTTATTAAAATAACTTTGTCATTATTAAGCTGGTGTTTGGAACATAATTTAACATGAAATTTTGAAGGAAGGTTTTAGTTTAGATCACTTTAACCCTTTAGCATTTAATCCGGCCATATCCGGCCTATTTATTCTATCGGTTTTATGTTCAAACTGGCCAGATCCGGCATCTCACACCTACCATACAATGTCATTCTAAAAATATACAATTACATTGTTGAAATCCTGAAGCTACAAGATAATGCATGATTAATTCAAAATAATGTGAATGAATAAGCATTACATTTGGCAGAATAATCTGAATGCTAAAGGGTTAAAACTAGAAGTTTGTATCATGGAATCAAGAGCAGTTTTGGGTGGGTTAGTATCAAAAGAGTTAAAGGTATTGAGTGCTCCATTTGCAGCTGTGGACAGTGTTATATTTGTAAAATATAACATTGTTATATTTTACCTTCTTTTCAACTATATCAACACCCTGGTCTAGGACAGCATCCTGGTGAGCACAGCACCACAGTTTCACAAGAGTATGAGGTATTTTTACAACATTGACTGTCTATATGTGTTTAAGGTTTTGTATATTGACCAACCACACATTCCTATATGGAAAGTAGATGTAAAAATGATCACATACACACTAGCGAGAGTCCAGTGCCGGTGGCACGTTAAAGTGCCCAGCACACACTGTGAAGTGGTTGGTGTTAGGAAGGGCATCCAGCCATAGAAACCAAGCCAAATTAGACTGGAACCTGGTACAGCCCTCCAGCTTGCCAGTTCTGGTCAAACCATCCTACCCATGCCAGCATGGAAAACGGACGTTGAAGGATGACGATGATGATGATGATATATATAGTCCAACCCATGCCAGCATGGAAAACGAACGTTAATGGATGATGATGATGATGGTGGTGGTGGTGGTGGTGATGGCGGTGGTGGTGGTGGTGGTATAATATCATTATCCATTTTTTTCATGATTGGTTATATTGAATTGTAATGTTGTGATGTTTTTATTTTTTTCATTTCATGCTTTAGTAGCAAAGAAATAATAAAGCAACTTTGAAGGGAAATACAACTCAGAAACCAAATGATATATTGCTATACACAGACACAGAAATAAAAGAATTAGACCATAGTGTAACTTAAGGATCAATGAACTAGATTAAAAATATATTAATTTGAGGAGGTGATTCACCTTTACTGGTGATGTTGACATTATTGATATCTGATGCACAAATGAATGAAATGGTTAGGAAAGAATATCATAGACGCTTCAGGTTAATATTTAAAAATAAACTCTATGCTAAATAAACACTGGCAGATATCAGTACCATAGCTGTTCCAGTAATCAGGTATTGTTATATTGGGGGAGGAAGTTCTGCCAGTCAGGCTTGTCTATGTAGTTGCCACCTTTCTAAGTGCAGGCCTGGGCAGGGTCTTTTTTGCTGAAGTCTGGTGGTTGCCTATGTATGGAAATCTCCCCTCTCTCTCTATATGGAAAATTGGTGGAATTATTTGAGCATTGGATAGAATTGTGGTATTTATTCCAACTCTCTGCATTCTAAGTTCAAATGTCACTGAATTCAATTTTGTTTTATATTCTTTTGAGGTTGATAAAAATAAATACAAATGCATGTGATGCATATAGAAGATGTCAGCTGTGGAAAGAAGTGCCAACCTCTTCAAGTGAAGAGAACTTGTGAAAGACAAACTAAGAAAACCTAAAAGTAGACTGATCTCAAGGGGCTGAATTTTATGAAAGGGATGATAAAAGACTGTGACAAATGGGGAAACACTATGCATGCATAGAAAAGCAGATATAAAAATGGGGTTGGTGGTTGGGATGCTTAATGTCTACATTTAGGTCTTTCTTGCTTATTTGTTCATAGCACTCTTTCTTTTTCCCACCCCACCTCCTGCATAACGACAGACGGTTATACATTCACTCTTCCCTCATTCATTTTATGACCATTTAATGTCTGTTTTCCTTGCTTACATGGGTTGGATGATTTGACAGGATCTAGCAAGCTGCAAGGCTGCATTGAGCTCCAATGTCAGCTTTAGTATGGTTTCTACAGTTGGATGCCCTTCCTAATGCCAACCACTTTATACTGTGTACTACTAGGTGCTTCTTTTGTGTCATGGGCACTAGTGAGGTTGCCATGTAATTTGCAAGACAGAAAAAGAACAAGGAAAAGGAAAAAAATTCTCATTACTAAGAGGAGAGTATTTGAGTAGGGAAGGTGGAAGTGGGTGGCTTTATGCCATGTGTTGAAAGGTTAAAGCATGACAAACACGTGTCCTACTATAAAGGAAGTACATAACTGAAGGAGATAAAAGGAAGGTAGTGATGGGGTGTTAGAGCAAACTTTCAAAGTACAAGAGGGTGATCAATAAGGTAACAGTAGGACATGGGTGGAGATAAGATAGTGGATACTTTCTTAAGAGTGTACATATGGGCGGGGTTGACAGGTGATTAAAGATAGGGGTATAGGTGAATATGATGTTTGATGAACAAGGGTGGAGGTGTGGTAGATGGGAAATATCAGTATGGAGAGGTGTAAGATGAAAAGTGTATGTTTATGAGACAAGTATCTTTTTAGTTTCCATCTACCAAATTCATTCATAAGATTTTGGTCAGCTGGGGAATATACCAGAAGATATTTGCCCAAGGTGCTGCACAGTGGGACTGAATCCAAAACCACATGATTTGGGAAGCAACCTTCCTAACCACACGACCATACCAGTATCTGGATCTGTTGGTATTTAATCCTTCCCTTACTATCAACTATCTCTATTGCAATCCACAAATCGGTCTGTCTCTCCCGACCTCTATCACTCTCTCTCTCTCTCTCTCTCTCTCTCTTTCCCATTGCTCCCACCTGTCACCCACTAATGACATCCCTAACTCTTGATCTTTTCCATTACCCAGCCAACATACAGCTGCCTATCACTCTCTTAGTCAAATTGTTTCTGTTCAATCTCTTTACCAATAGCCGTCATGTAACTGTCTTCCACCAGCACCCTCCCCCCGTCTCTCTTTCTTCTATCACACCCTCACTCTGGTTCTCTTTCTTTATTCTTGATTCTGTCACCTTTTCTGTTCTATCACTCTCTCTTCTTTCCACCCAATTGAAGGAAAAGACCAAATCAGCAGAGACAATGCAGTGAAATAGGAACCCTTTAGTCTCTTGTTGGTAATGAGACAAACTTTTTAGTGTTGGTACCACAATAAAATGTGGTACCAGTACTATTAAAAACCCTACTGAATATATATATATATATATATTTATGTGTGTGTGTGTGTGTGTGTGTGTGTGTGTGTTTGTGTGTGTGTGTGTGTATATATATGACAGAGTGTGTGTGTGTGTGTGTGTGTGTGTTTGTGTGTGTGTATATATATATGACAGATAGCTTCCACATATTTTCTTTCTACCAAATTACACCCACAAAGTATTGGTTAAACTTGAGAATATGTTAAAAGACATTTGCTCAAAGTACCATTCTGTGGGATTGAACCTGAAATGCTGCAATTAAAGAATCAACTTCTTAACAACACAGCTATGCATGTCATCCCTTTTTTCTGTTATAGCAAACAGTTTATAGTCTAAAGATATATATTTTAAACCATCTATTTGTTCGTATAGTTGTTATTTTAGGCACTAGGAAATTGATGTTTACATGTAAAACTGTGAGATATAACACATGTAAAGGTACTTAGAATATAACATGAAATATTTTCTAACAGTTATTGCAACTGAGTACAGTTAGGTCAGTATTTTGTAACTATATAAGGCAGAGCAAATAGCTGAGACAGTAGGTCAATTGATTGAATTCATCACAGAATTTAGTTTCAACTTTCTATATTCCACATTCATATTCTATCAAGATAAATTTTGTCCTTTTTCCTTCCTTTTTCTATCAACTTCTTTCAAACTCAATGATGGATGTGACACAAATCCCATTAATTATAGGATTTGTGTGGGATTATTCCTGGGGGATTTCTGTTCCTTACAGGAATATGTGGTCTTTAAGGTATACACCATTGTCCATCCTTAAAGCATAAATAGCTCCAAAGATATCCATTTGGGATCAGTCTCACCAAATGCTAAGGGCCTATGTAGGTCATGGCATTAACTCTTCCTCCAAACCCAGCAAATGAAAACAAAATTGTATTGACATTGGCATGGCTGTATGGTTAAGAAGTTCACTTTGCAACCATGTGACTTTGGGTTCAGTCCTAATCCACAGCACCTTGGGTAAGTCTCTTCTACTATGGCTCCAGGCTATTATGTATGTGTATGTGTGTGGTTGTATTTGTTCCTCATTGCTTGATAGCTGGTGTTAGTTTGTGTACACCCTCGTAACTGAGTAGCTAACACAAAAGAGATCAATATAAGTATCAGACTTAAAATAAGATCTAGGGTCAGTTTGATCAACTAAACCCTACAGAGTAGAGCCTCAGCATGGCTGCAATCCAGTAAATGAAACAAGTAAAAGAATGAAAGAACAGAATTGCAAAACTAGTTATAAACATAAATGTTTGGAATATCTTATTTAAAAAGTTTTTTGGGTTTTTTAAAACTAAATTTGACACTTTATGTTGAATGTTAGAAGTCTAGAGGATTTTAGCAAATGAGCTATAACATCATTTTGAAATATTTATATAGGAAAAAAAAATACAAAAAACAATCAAAACCTTTTAGTTTTGACTTCACTAAAATAACAAATTCACCAATATAATTGAACAAGAAAGCACAAAATATTTGTGCACATGTTTAAAATATTTAAACTGTCAGTTAAAATCAAATATAATGAGATTATATAAAAATAAAAAAAACGTTACTGTCATAACAAGTTCGTTTGCTGATAGCATGCTGCTTATATTTGCCATTAGTTATTAAATTCATGATAATTGATAAAATCATTAAATATTTCAAAATAATTTTTTTTTGTTATAAGTTACTGTTTATAGTGAAAATATGTGCATAGGTGCAGGTATGGCTGTGTGGTTAAGAAATTTGCTTAGTAACCATGTGGTTTGAGATTTGATTCTACTGTACAGCACATCATCCTAAGCAAGTGTCTTCGCTTGTAGCATTGGGTTGACCAATCCCTTCTAAGTGGAACTTGATAAATGGAAATTATGTAGAGGTTCTTTATATATAAATCTATATGTCTCTGTTTATGTTGCATTCTTTGTGTCCCATAACTAACTCAGTACTAACTTGGTGGTTTAGCAAACAGCAATAAAATAAGTACCAGGGCCACTATAATTGGCTAAAACCTTAAAGGCAGTACTCCAGTATGGCCATAGACCAATGACTGAAACCAATAAAAGATTAGAATTGCCATAAAAATATTCACATTCTAGAATTTTATGTACTTGCAATGCTAATTTTCTAAGCAGATTTTATAATTATTTGACATGTTATTTTTAATAATTTTAGAATTCTTGTCATGTGTGTAGCATGAAGGACAGTTCTACCTGGTGAAGTCCATGCCTGATTTTTTTTAAGGGTTAGTCAGAGGAAGAATGGTAGCAATCATGGACTTTCTTTAGAGGTTCCAGGAATGGTAGGAGGAAAAGAAGTTATCCTCTAAGCAGATGTGTGACTCAAATGCTTGCAACAAAGCACATTCTGCTAAAGTTACCTAGTGGCCAGGTGGTGGTAGTGAACCAGGTGATGGATTAAAATCTACCACCCAAGAACTGGACCACTACCTTTGAAGAACTTCCTCACAGTTTCCATCAACCAAATTTCATTCACCAGGCTTTGGTCAACCTGGGGCTATGGTAAAAGACACTTGCCCCTGTATGCTGTGCTGTGAGATTGAACCCAAAACCATGTAGTTGTGAAGCAAATGCCTTAACCATGCTTGTACCCAGATACAACTACAGGATAGCATAGCTAGACTATACCAACTTCAAAGATATGAGAATAGAGTAGAACAGCTTATTTTCTGTTTACTTACATTTATCATCACTGTGTGATGGCTGGATCTAAAGAATAATTTCCATTTAGTATAGATAAATGTCTGTAGACTAAATTCTTCTTCTGATCTAAATTAATAATAGTTATGATACAAATTGATGGAACTGAACTAAATATCTACGGAATGTAAGATTTCTTTCCAAATTAATTTTTTGTCTAATTATGCTCATTACTTATTTACTTAAACCCTTCATTCGCTATGGAACACAGGCCATCAACAACCTTTCTCCACTGTTCTCAACTCAAAGCTGTCTTTTCTGCTTCTCTCTAGTTGTACCCCAGCTTTTTCACCTTTGCCTCAATATCCTGCCTTCCCTGAAAAAAAGCCTTCCTCTCCCAAGATTTTGGTTTTGAATTTTCATCGATGCTTCTGTAATTTTGCTTTTTCTCTAGGTAGTGGCGTTGGTCCTATGCAAACCTACTTTTACTGCTGGGAAGAGGTAGACCATATTAGACCATATTAGCTTCTATCCTTTAACTTGACCAGCATAGGAGGCCCTAACAGGGAGCTTGTTCTTCATTGGCATAGCTCTCAGAGTCATTTAGGTAAACAAGCCACCATGCCACAAGGACTAGAACACATTTTGGAATTACACTCATAGCATGCTGTTATTTATCTTTGTATTTTTGAAGGTTTATGCATACTCACTTAAAACTGTCAAAATACCCCTAAATTTCCAAGGCAACAAAGCTGTCTATCTGGTCAGACATTATTAAAACCCTAGACAATGCAGACTCTCTATACATATGCAGACTCTCTGTTCAACTGCAGAGTCTCTATTCATAAATTGTACATAGCTTCAACCAAGCCACAACTTACAAATGTTTGACCTTATAATTCCTGTAAGTTTCATGGCAATCATATCTCATAACTGTGGGCCATACCACATAGGCTGGGTTTCCTTTCAAAGTTATGAAATATTTCAGTCAAACAGCTACTTAATTTAAGTTAACAGACTACTAGAGTACTGCTTACTTGTGAAGATACATAGCCTAGTAGTTAATATGCTGAACTCACAGTCATAAGTTTATGGTTTCAATTCCCAAAGTAGATGGCACATTATTTCCTTGAACAAAATACTTTATTTGACACTGTTCCAGTCCACTGAGCTGAAAATAAATACCAGCAACAGATGGAAGTTAACCATATGATGGACTGGCATCCCATTCAGTGGGGAGAATTGTACTCTTTGTCACTTATACGCCATGGAAACCAGGATAAGCTGTAGCCTTATGATTTCATAGGCTCATGACTGACCAAAGACTGCTTACACAGCCTGGACTGTCTTCCCATCACACACACACACACACACACACACACACACACACACACACACACAACTTGATGCACTAACTTTCATTCAATAATATTTTACAGCCGGCAGAGACAGTGAGCTGGCAGAACCATTAGCACACTGGGCAAAATGCCTAGCAGCATTTCATCCGTCTTTACATTCTAAGTTCAAATTCCACTATGGTCGACTTTGCCTTTCATCCCTTTCGGGGTCAATAAAATAAGTACCAGTTGTGTACTGGGGTCGATGTAATTGACTTATCCCCTCCCCCAAAATTGCTGGCCTTGTGCCAAAATTTGAAATCAGTATTTTACAGCTGGTCTACAATTGGCCTGGAAATTCTCTTTATCGTATCTACTACTAGTACAGTTGTAATTATTTCTTTCAGTTTTCTGTAAATGATTCCCAATTCAACTCACTTGTTGCAACCATCTTGTCATCTCTTATCACCTTTATTGTCTCTTAAATCCACGGCTCATTACATTATTTCCCAATTCTATGTACATAACTCAGTTTTTCTCAGTGTGCTTGACTGACAATAAGGTCACTGCCTATTATATTTTGAAGGATTAGTTTTAGGAAAGCCATCCAGGTGTAAGAACATTTAAATTTAATAGCATGGTGAAAAAATCAATGTAAAATATATATGGAAGATTTTAGCCTCTCATTCCTGTAATACCATTAGTATAATGAGATCAAATCATTTAACTCTGCCCTTGTGTTACAAAGCAAAAATTTGGACTGATATGTGAAGAAGATATAGACATTCAGATAAATGAATTTTTTTAGTACTGTTCAATTGAAAAGATAACTAATCAATTAGTGATTCTGTTTAATTAATTCAAAGGTACATCTTTCTTTCATTGTCATGGTAACCAATATCATTTTATTCTCCATTGTTATAGATTAACTTAGATATTTCCTTTGACTACATTTGTCAGCATTTCATTGGTTAATGACAAAAACATGGTCTTCATTATGTAATGGGTGAGGTGTTGTATGTACCAGTTTAGTTATTTTGGAAATACAAGTTTTTTCTAGTTGAATTCATTTCATGTAGTATTAGTTCATATGAGGCCATCTTTTGGATTATTATGTTGTTAGTACTGAATTAGGAAGATGAACAGATATTTCAATCACAAATCTATTACAAATTATATATTTATCAATATTGGAGTTTAAATCATATTAGAAAATTCACATAACCCATTAAGATCAATTTGTTTGTACAATAACATTCTTAAATAAATATAAAATTGATCCAAAAAATTGACTCGTTTTCTACTGTATACTGTATCTCCCATATCCCTATTCAATTTTTAATTAATGTAGATTTCAGAGTTGTTTCCCTTGTCGTTCTTGACAAGGATTATAATTAACACTTATGATATTTCTTTTCATTGCTAGTGTAATTTTAATTGATTAAAAAATGTGTGGGCTTACTTCATAAAGTATATTAAACCTCCCTCATTTAACTAAATGATTGAGGTAATGATTAAAATTCTTTTCTCTTTCAAGATGAAAATTGATTATAGAATTTTCTACTTGTTTTCAACAGTTAATACTTCACACTTATATTGATTGCATATTGTTTTTTGTTTTTTTGTTTTAATTTCATCTTAAGTTATGCTACTGATAATTAGCTAACATATAACATTAATGGTATTAATGATGTGAAACTTTTATCTTTTTTCCTGTTTCATTCCATTTATTAATGTGACCTTTAGATTCGTGAAATTATTTACTCCAGTTGAGAAGAAAATTTATTTTTAATTTCAATCTTTAGGTACCTTCTGAAAACAGCAACAATAACAATAATGTGCACTCAACAACTAATATAAATAGAAGTCTGCATCATCGCCAAAATTCTTCTCCATTTAAACGACATTCCTACCCTGGTAAGTATATGTGTTTATTCAGTGACTTATCTGTTGTTGTTTTTTTACCTACTCAAGTTTGATATCTGTTGACACCAATATAGAAACTAAGTGTTTATTGTTGATGATTTCTGAAATGAATGTGAACTGGTAGAATTGGTAGAGCAACAGACAAACTGCTGTGTGGTCTTTAGTTAAGCCCATTTATGTTTTGAGTTCAAATCCTGCTGGGGTTGATGTTCCCTTTTATATTTTGAGTGTCATTAATTTCTGCTATCAAGGTGAACTGATAGTTTAGGAGAGTGATGAACAAAATACCTTACAGTATTTAGTTTAAGTCCATTTTCATCCCTTGTTGAAATCCTACTGAAATCAGTTTTGCTTTGCATCCTTTTGAGTCTCAACAAACTAAAGTACTAATCAATTACTGGAGTTAATTTTGTCTATTGTGTCCTCTCTCTCTCTCTCTCTCTCTCTCTCTCTCTCTCAAGTTTATGTTCTATACTTCCCTCCACTGTTGCTTCTACAACTCATTAATGCAATCCCTAATACTCACAGCTGCAATCTCTACTGTTTACTAATCTAATCTCTACAGCTCACAGCTACATTCTCTACTGTGATATCTTCTGCTCATAGCTGTACTCTCTACTAGTGTTATCCATTGTTCATAACTGCAGTCTCCACTGTTCACAGCTGTTGTCTCTACTGTTCACAGCTGCTGTTTCTATAGTACACGGCTGCAGATCTTTACTGCTCAAAGCTGCAGTCTTTATTACTCACAGCTGCAGTCTCTAATCTTCACAACTGCTAACTCTATTGCTCTCAGCTGCAGTTTTTACTGCTCATAATGGCAGTCTCTCACAAGTACCAAATTCTTTAAAACACCAACAGTTGTTTGAGTGTCACATATCCTGTAGTGAGGATCTTAACTCATCTCTCTCCCAAGTCATCAGCAGCAGCAGCTTCATTGAACATTACTTCTATTTATTCTCACACACTTTCCACGCTGATACTGATGATACAGAAATTAAACCATTCCCCTCTCTGAACTGACTGTACCACTATTTAGAAACCTTACCTACTTGTAACTCTGACAAGCACTAACTCTCCAAACATTCTTCACCTCATTCTCAGCTCCAAATCCATTCTATACATTGCTATTGCCATCTCTTCTTCCTCCATAAGATTGTCTCACTACTGTCTAGTCAAGGCAAAATAACTTGTATCTTACATTACACTTCTTGTCCCTCAAACTTTTTTTTGTACTTTAATCATGTTATTTAGTTTAAACTTCATTAATTCTATGTCTGCTACCCTCAACAGCAAATGTGCTTCACCACTAACCTATATGAAACAGCTGGTGACATAAACGATGGAGATGGTCTACAGACTGGGACTTGTCCTTAAATGTCAGCAAGTGCAGCCATGTGGCAATCGGCACCTCGCCCACAACACCACTTGATTTTGAGCCTGGGGGTGAACATATGGACGTTGTGTCGCAAATGAAGGATTTGGGAG